>LBNU01031573.1:0-16595 GCA_014162995.1 Artemisia annua | reverse complement strand
TTTTACACTGACACTAGAACTTAACAACCCTTTTGGACCGTTGGACCCGTTCTCTTTTTAGCTAGTTTTTTTATTGATCTGTTATAGATGAAAACAAAATTCAACTCAACCCGTTTTTAAGATGAAAACAAAATTCAACTCAACCCGTTTTTAAATGAATCCCTCAGAATTGCAACACCTAAGGATGTGATATTTTAATTTATTACTTTAATTTATTATTATTATTTTTTTTTTAACCAAAGGATGTGATATTTTAATTTATTACTGAAATTTAATTTATTTATTACCGTTTATTTTATTTATTTATTTTTAATTTATTACTGTAATTTATTTTGTGCAGGTTGGCTATGTGACATCGATCTGCTTTGTATGTTTCCTTCTGAGATGTATAATGGTGAGGCCTTCTTTTCATTAACATTTTGTTAGGTGAGTAATAATCCAACACGATATTCTAAATCTTATATCTTTCTTTGATGACAATATTAGATGTTCTTCAATGCATTCAATAAAGCTGCTAACCTAGACGTACTAGAACATCCTGTTCTAAACTTCATATACTACCTGGTATGTTTCTTTGCCTCCTTTTATCTTCACTTTTATGCTCTTCAATATTTGTTCGTTTTGTAATGTTTTATTTTTCTTATAACAGCTGGTGGAGATATTGCCGTCGTCTCTGGTTCTCTTTATTTTGAGGAAGTTGCCACCAAAACGAGGGATCGTACAATATCAGGCTATTGGTTGATTAGAATACTTTTAAAGACAGTCTGCCCAGAATAGATCCTTCGACAATATAGCACACGCGTTGTGAAATATGTTCATTTTATTGATTTGTATCTGTGAAATATGTTCTACTTTTAGTTGAACTCTTTTATAGAAAGTAACTGAACCCCCACCTTAACAAGATGTGCGCTTTGTTGTGTTTCTTTAGGAGTGATGGTTATATGTTTACAATTTACTGCCCTTGCAACTCGATTAAAGAAATTCGAAAGCATGCCAGTTATAGTAATGTGGGTTGTTATGGTGCATCATTTGATGTTTTTTCTTTGTTTATTTGTGCTTTTTATTGACCTCTATAATTTGGCCCTCGTTGTGATAATTTTGCATATGGTGTTGATTGAATGAAGTACCAAATATGGGACCATATGTTTGGAGGATTTATTGGGCTTGTTGGGCCATAAGTAATCTTGGTTAAGGTTAATTACTCATAAGAGGCGAGCAACTAAAATTTGTCCTTTTATTTGCTACTTTATCACCTAGTTTCTTATAAAATTGTGAATATTTAATGGAACACTAGATAAAAACAGCCAAAATAAGAATCAACACAAACTGCAAACAAACAGAACTAGAAACAGCTTAATTGCAAATTGCACATGCTGAAAACATTGTTCCTTCAACTAAAAGCCAAAAACATTCATATATAAATTGCAGATCTATTAGACTTGTGAAGATAATATAAACAAGTTTGTATATATCCAAGAGTGATCAAGTCGATGGTCCTAATCCGGCCAGATTGATCACATATCAGATGTGGAGTTAGGTTAGACTGGAACAAGACACTAGAAGGGTTTGACCTATCGGCGTAATTTGCAATACTTTCGACCCTATTTGACAATACGACGTTTAAACGGATGACCACCACCAAAGTGGCCTAGTGGTTAGACATCTAATTTCCTTAAAATAGTCTATGGTTCAAACCTCACTAGGTACACATTTAGAAGTAGTCAAAGAAAAGGTCGGAAACGGTTACTACAGCTACGCCACGTGCATCTGAGTCAAAGACTCATCTTTCTTGAATAAACTGAACAGGAAAAACATCATAGACAAGCCAACATAGTTACTATGTTTATCTCCAAAACCACATGTATCTATTCAAACTAGAGAATTAATTTTCAAGATGGATCACAGAAAAAACTGACTTTGAATGACGAATATTCTTAAGGGTTTTATTGCCCACGAAAGTATTTCAAATCTTGTTGGCTATACTTCATAGACCTTGACCTTGGTCCAATAAAGATACACAATACATGCTTTTGTTCAATCACCATCCACATAGAATACTTGGCTATAAAGCAGTCGTCATGTCTTTAAGGCTTATTTGCCTTAGCCAAGATTTTGGACTTTATTAGCAATCCGTTTTGGACCTGGTTATCACCATACATATTTTGTGCATATATACCTCATTGGCTCATTTCTAGTTGTCACCCGAATAGGACTTTAATCAAACCAAAACCAAATCTATATTCTAAGTTTACCGACGTACTCACGATAAACACATTTAAATCATGATCTTTTTTTCTTTCCTGCTTTAAGACTTGCCAATATCGCCCCTACACGACCCCTACCATCTTTACGTCGATTTTAAAGGCTGGTTATGCATGAATGCGACTAATTTGATGTGATCATGCAATGAAAATGATCTTCGTCGAACCACCTGCTGATAGCATAAATGTGCAATCTAGCAAGAGTCGATATTTTGGCCCGTCTTCAACATGTGAATTAGCAAAGACACTTAATAACAATCACAAGTTATAGAATAACTTAAACAAGACATAGGTAGGTCTCATATCCTTATTGTATGTCATTAAATGGCACAAACATAATTAAGAAAAAGTTTATATCTTAATCAAACGTCAAGCAGATGCCACATCAATTAAACAACGTTTCACCTATTTTAACCTTAAAAGTATTTAAGACAATAACTTGTAATCACAGTATGACTAAATATGAAATGGCCAACAATATCATTTTGGATATCGATTTTCTTCTATCCAAAACTTAGAGATTAACATTATTTATAATGTAGAAAAAATTACTGAACTAAGTGGCCGTGTATTTCCTATAACATCACTAACCCTAACTTATCGATCTAGAATCTTCACTTAATCTTTAAATTCATATAAACCTTACTTCATAACTATCCTGCCTTTACGGTTTTTTGCCATAAATTTTACCCAACTTAAATATTATAATGTCATATTTCTTCAAAATATATTGGGTTATTAGACAAATATGTTACTAAAGTTTGCCAAAATGTTCACCTAAGTTATTAAAGTTTTTTTCGTTACAAAGAGGTTACTCAAGTTAACGGGTTTATTATATGGGTTACTTAACGTTTAAAAAAGTGGCATTCTTGTTACTACGAGGGTGGGCAACCGGATGATTACCGGTTCCCCTTGTCCACGTCAGCACCATAGTTTAAAATGTTACAAGGAAGTTACTATAGTTTACAGGTTTATTAAATAGGTTACTGAACCTTAAAAAAAGTAACTATTCGGTTTTTTTTTTTTTTTTTTTTTTATTTTTTTTTTTACGTTTTTCTCCTTCATACGTATTTGTATATTTTCGTANTTATTTACTTTTATTATTATTATTTTTTTACGTTTTTCTCCTTTGTACGTCTTTGTATATTTTCGTATGTTTCTATCCGTTTTATACGTTTATGTACGTTTTTCTCTCTTGTCGTACTTTCTTTACATTGTTTTACGTTTTTATCCATTTTCGTACGTTTTTGTATACTTTCGTCCGTCTTTTTATGTATCTATCTGTTGTCATACGTTTTTCACCAGTTTCATACGTTTTTTTCGTACGTTTTTTTCCATTTATGTTTTCATAGGTTTTCATAATTTTTTTATTACATTTGTGTGCGCATTTATACGCTTGTGTACATTTCAATATTTCATACGTCTTTTTACGTTTCAAAACATAAAATTAAGTCCGAAAACGTATTATAACGTCCAAAAACGTATAATAACACTAAAAAACGTTAAAAAAATATACAAATGTGTGAAGAATTGTAAAAAACTGTACAAAGACAAAAACGTAAGAAAATGGATAAATCGTATATAACATATGAAAATGTATGCTAACATCCAAAAAATTGTCGTTTTTTTTTTATTATTATTTTTTATACTTTTTTTATTATTTTATTTTTATTATTTTTATTTTTATTTTTTATTTTTTTATTTTATTTTTATTTTTTTATTTTATAATTTTATTTATTTATTTATTCATATTTATTTTATTTATTATTTATTTATTTTTATTTATTTATTTATTTTAATTAAAAAAAAAGAAAAAAACCTGCAGTAGTAGGTTAAAGCATACAGAGTAACTTATATAACCGGTGACCAAACTTGAATAACCTCTTTGTAACGAAAAAAACTTTAGTAACTTAAGTGAACATTTTGGCAAACTTTAGTAACATCTTTGTCTATTATCCCAAATATATTTATTCAAACTTTAAAGAAGAATTACATGCGTCATTGCTATATGAATAATATCGTTTATTTATTTTCATCTCACAATAACTTGTAGGGCCGCGTCTTGATTTTGATATTTATACTCGTGTCAATAATAATTTTAGCCGTAAATTTTTAAACTCATATATGCGCGGATTATATCAGATAGATATGGCACATGCCAGATGTGAGGTTTCCGTTAGGGTTAGGTTATGTTATGTATTTGCATTATAAGTTTACAATTAGTAATTTTGAGAGGGTAGAGATGTGAGAGAAACCAGCAGCTCGTTTGTGGATAAAGATTTTGATTGAAAAAGGGTTGTCGTTAGACACAACCTACGTACATGAATGGAATCCTAACAAAAACAATAAGGATCGATGGTGTGACGAGTTGCATTGGCGAATACATGAAGAGGAAGAACGTGGCCTACTCGGATGATGTGTACAACCAAATTAAGAAGGAAAATTCAAAAATTTCTGCAAGCGTTATTATGCCCGAAGAGAAGAAGCGCGTATGATGAAGAAGAAGGAAGCGGAAGCAAATGGTGATAATGTGAAGAAGAAGAAGAAGAAAAAGAAGAAGATGATCATGGCAAGAAGAAGAAGAAGAAGAAGAAGAAGAAGAAAGCAACAAAAGAAGAGATGATGAAACGAAAATAACACGGAGATGATTACGACGACGACGACGACAACAACAACAACAACAACAAAAAGATGAAAGCAGCAAGCAGCGTTTTTTTAGTTTTAATTTTAATTCAAGTCAACTTGAACTCTCGTTTTATTATTGTAATAATCTTGCTTGTTGAATGGATATGTTTGACACATGAGATTAGGAAGAGATTATGTTTATTTTTCCAAAAAAAATAAGCTACTTAATATTTCTTGATGATAAGACCATGCCCGGTAGTGTTACCGTCAAATATCACTAAAATATAAAAGAAACTAGTCGAAACTTATTTACCATCCCAAAGTTTAGGGAATTGATATGTACACATGAGATTTTACTTTGCACACATAAAATTACATGGGGTATTGTTTGTCTTATTCATTAATCGTATGTGTGCAAAGTAAAATTCAATGTGTACATTGCCCTAAAGTTTACGCAAACATCAACTTAGTCAAAATCTAATATTTAATTTTATTGGGGTACCGAACTTACTCGACTTCCCTAATTGTTGGCAGCCTTTGTAACAAAAAGTCAGCCTTCATAATAACCAAATGACCATTTCATTAGTCCAAAAGACCTACAAATGAAATTCCTCCTAATTTCCTCACCTTGGAAAGGAAACCAACATCCATTCACACATTACACCATTTAAAAAGTGTGTTTGGTTGTATGTTGATTTCAACCACTTCAATTAGGTGTATAATAGTTTTCGTCTCAAAATTGTAGTCACCATTTTATTTTTGAGTGTTTTAAAATAATACGAGTAGTATTTTTTTTTATCAACCAATCAGAAAAAAGTTTAATGAATAAATATGATATTTGATTGGATAAATAGTGTAGTGGTCATACTCTTTTTAAACTATGTATTTTTAATTTTAAAAAAAAGTAATTAATTAACTATTAAATCATTATTATAATAACCTTTTTTTATATTCCTTTTTTAGTTTTACCCCACCACCCTTTTGTCACGTATCATTTCTTTTGTCTCATATATTATTTCTTGCTATTATACTTTGACTAAAATTTTAAAACTAAACGATAAATTTCTCACATTCATATTGTATTTGTATTTTACTATTTTGAGAGAGCGTATTTTTATTTGAGATATACGTGAGATAGTTGATTTAACTATGTTTGTAGCATTTTTCTTACCACCCATCAAGATACGTGCTTGGGATTTTAACCCGAAATCTCTTGTCAAAACGTCACTTTTTCAACCTAACATGCTACGTGAGAATTATTTTTACTATATATAAAGAAAAAAAAATCTTAAAACTTAAAAAGTAGGGCGACAGACATGAAAATGTAACTAACTTGTCACTTTTTGTTTTGTTATATAGTTATTATTATTTTTTTATATTGTATACACTATACTTTTGAATTCTGTCTATTGTATGTATGTTGCGACAATTTTACCATTTTTTGTCAGGACTCCTATTAACTGGTAGGGGCAAAATGGTTATAAAATACACACAATAGACGAAATTTACAAGTGTAATGTATACAATTGACAAAAATTAATATGGCTACACAACAAAACCAAAAATGACAAGTTAGTTACATTTTCGTGTTTTTTCCTCTAAAAAGTAATGTTGTTTACCCAAATAACATTGCTTATAAAAGACAATACGGTCTATTAATTATTTTATTTAAGTGTTTTACTAACATGTGCTCGCTGGGTACATGTTTAGCTCATTATATATGAAGGGTCAAGATAATTTTAGATTTTAATAAATGTTCATTAAATATCAATGTTGTAAAAATTGGTCTAGGCGGACGATTAATCAGTAATCGGCCTTATACCTTGTTGATTTTTGAAAATCGATGGAAAAAATCGGCCTAGGCAAAAATCGGCCGCTAATCAGTAAAAAATCGACTGAATCAGTATCGAAATAATTGGTCAACTTTTAAAAAAATTAACAATTTATATATTCTACTTAATTTGGGGATCGTTTGTTTCACTTATAACGCACAATGGTCCTCATAATCAGAACTGAAGCCTTTTATTGATGTTTGTAATATAATAGGCTTAGAATTAGTTAAGATTTTTAGTTTGGTCTCCAAAAATACCAAAACTTGCAGGAAATGCCAATCCAATTAATCACCGATTAAACCCGTCTTGACTGATTAATCGTTGCAAGATGATCGACCGCCCGACTACCGATTCAGTTATTAACGATTTTTGCAACATTGTTAAATATATTTTTTTTAAGAGGAATACTACATCCACTCACAAATTCCACACAAATCACCCACACGCTGAGGTGTCATCAATTGATTGGTGGAATGAGAGATAAGAGTGAGAAACTATAATAAAATCCACCAATCAGTGGGTGACACCTTAGCGTGTGGGTGGTTTATGTGGAATTTGTGAGTGGATGTAGCATCATCTCTTTTTAAAAAGAAATTCTATGTTCATTAATTGCAATTTATTGCATGTCCATATTAGCAAAACTCTATAGTTAAATAATTAATTACATAAATTAATTTGATCTCCAATATCACTTTTTCCACAAATAAATACCCAGACAAGTTTAAACATAATTAAATTATAAACAATAATTTTCAGGAAAAAGTTGTTTTGTTTTACGTTTTGTCATTTTGGGCTTTTCTTCATGTTTGTCGGCTGTTCTTGTTGACCCATAATATTTTTATTTTTTTCTTTCTTTTACTCCAATTTTTAGGTACATTTATTTCTTTCTCACAACTTAAGATCTTGTTTTCAACAATCATTCATGTAAGTTGTTTTCAATCAAGATCACTCTTTTGTCTCACATTTTATCAAACACATGGCTGACACTTTGATATTTTTTTTCACTTGAATCTCTTCTTGTTTTTGTTCTTTTTTTATAAACTAGACTCTTGGGTTGTCTTATATCGTCATTTCATATCTGGGTTTTGCTTTATATTGATTAAATCGCTGTTTTTTTCCTTTCAGACAATTTATCAAACACCTGGTGTGCAGTTCTATTGCCGCTTGTTGAGGGCTTTATATCAGATTCTGAGAACTGGGTTTTGTTTAGAATAGTTTTGTGATCAAAAGGGTATAATTTTTTTCCCGAAAAAGAATATAAAAAAATTTTGAGGTTTAGAAGGTTGTTGTTATAAGTTATAAGGGATGAAGGGTAAATTTGGGGCATCAGGGACTTATTTCCTGTTAAATACAGGAGCTAAGATTCCAGCCATAGGGTTAGGAACATGGCAAAGTGGTGGCGATTTTTGTGTCGAAGCGGTGAAAACCGCGTTATCGGTTGGATATCGTCATATTGATTGTGCACACTTGTATGGAAATGAAGCTGAAGTTGGTGAAGCTTTATCTGAGTTTTTTAGGGGTTCGGTAAAAAGGGAGGATCTTTTTTTGACTTCTAAGTTATATTGTACCATGAACTCGATTAATAAGATTGAGAATTCTGTTAGGGTTTCGCTTAAGAATCTTGGTGTGTCGTATTTGGATCTTTATTTAATGCATTGGCCTGAGAGTTCGGCTTTTGGTGATGCTACTGATCCTCCTGCGAAGTTGGGTTCTGAGTATAGACAGTTTTTGAGTAAGGTGAAGACAGCATGGAAAACAATGGAACGGTTGGTTGAGTTAGGTCTTGTTCGGGCTATTGGTGTTAGTAATTTCAATATACAACAGGTGAAAGAGCTGCTAAAGTTCGCGAAAATTGTACCTGCAGTCAACCAGGTTCGCGTTATTATTAGCTTTGTGTTCTTTGTATACTTATTTTTTGCGTTATTGACATATATAGCTTAATATTTATTATTATTGTCTATAGTGCTCGTGAGTATCATAGATTTCAATATATTTGGTAGTTTTGTGATTATAGATGACCTAGTTAGGATGCTTAATAAAAGCATGATACGATATTGAATTGTGTTAATAACTTGCGTTCCTGTAATAAGATAATAGAGCGAACTAGTTTTTAGATCATTTGTTCAAATTATGTGAAATATCTTTGGATATTCCATTACTAAGAAGATATAGTATTATGTTTGTATAGTGGATCAGGAAGAAATATAGAAAATCAATTTGATGTATAGTTGAATCTCCATATATTGTGATTTATTAAGCTGGGTGTACTGGTGTGTAGCGGTGGTGCCGTGGTGGTCTGACCACCTCCACGTTAGCGCCACATCAACATCTTTTTCCACCACTTTTACCCCTGAAGAGGTTACCACCTCTACCACTTTTCTGTGACAATGACTTGAGAGAGTTTTTTCTCTTCTCCATCCTGTGGTCTGCACCACATAATCGACACCAAAGTGACGCCGCCACACGTGGTGCTGGTGGAGGTGTAACAGCTGACCACTCGCGCTGCACATAGGCCGACCACTCTTGGTTCAAGCCCATACTATGGGCAGTCTTACTCTCTTAAGTTATTTCTGTAGTTATTTCGTTAATTGCTTTTTAAAAATTGGAACCGGATCTAACTTATTTTACGTACAATTATGACATGTCTGTGTTAGGTTATATAAAGTATTTAATTAGATAGCAAAAAGTAAAAGAAAAACATGACGTGAAATCTAATAATTTATGTCAGTTTGTTACTTAATTGGGAGTTCTTTTTTGGAGGTAAAAGAACAATACCATGTTTGACTTAAGTTGTTTTAGCTATATGTTAGGTTTATCAATTAGACATGAAAAAAATAAACGAATAATCTGCATGACGTAAAATCTAATATTGGGGTAATTTGTCACTGGGGTTCCGTAGTCTTTGTTTTCTTCCTTGAGTTCTAGGAACACAGGTTTATTTGGATGTTTTTTGAAAGTGATTGTATTTTCGAACAAAATGAGCAACTCTGCTCAAAGGGGTTGCAGAGATGCGTTTAGAAATGCTTTTAATGTCTGAAGTTGTAATAATCAACTAAGTACTGGTTTACGTGTTTGGTATTTAAGAAGGTATGACATTAAGTTCTGAGCACTCTCACCCTCACACTTACACTTGCCGGAGGTCTTCCTGGAAGCAGTCTCCCTACTTTCGGGTTTATCCTGGGGAAGGGGTAGGATCTGTCTACATTCTACCTCCCCCATACCCCGTCCCGGCGGGATTGTTATGTTGTTGTTGTTGTTGTTGTTGTTGTTGGTATAAATGTTTCTTGAATTAGGCATCAATGGATATGTAGGTAATTGTGTGCTCTCATTTGAAAATAAGTTTAGATGCGACTAGTATGAAACTGATTAGTTAAATCCCTAAATAATGATATAATCACAAGTACAGTTGAGTTATCCACACATTAATAACTGGTTAATGTGACACAAGTAAAAAAATAAAATAAAAATGCAGACGGCTCCATAATCTGACTTTTTTAATGTTCAGTTCTTGTACAATATTACAACTGATTTCTGTGTGCATTTTCTGTCCAATATATCATCAATGTGACATATTACATATATTAAAGTTTGCTTGTAAATTTTGCAGGTAGAGTTGCATCCATTCTGGAGACAAGACGAGCTTGTAAAATTCTGTCAGTCAAAAAATATACATGTATCAGCTCACACACCACTGGGGGTACCAACTTCCGCTCCTAAACCATCTGAAAGTGGATCAAGTGAAGAAGATGAACCTGGAACACCTCGTATATCTTTTAGAAGATCAAGGTCAGTTCATGGGCCGATGCTTAAGCTCTCTGTAGTTGCAGAGATAGCAGACAGACATAAAAAGACTCCTGAACAGGTATAAAATTTTTGGGCCTAATCTTTTGAAAGGATATATATTTTTTTTATATACCTTTAATACTATAATATTTGAAATTTTATAGCAATTTATTGAATTCTAAGCTCTCAGGGCTATCCAAAACTCTGTGTTGAACCAACAGTTGAAGGTTACACTTTCATAATGAAGGGTATCTAGGAGTACACCTAGTAATAACTAATAACCATGGTTGTTGCTTTCCAAATATGAAAACAAAATAAAAATTAAAAATTTGACATAAGTTGATTATTAGATTGGTTCTCAGGATGTTAAGTTAAAACAGGTAACTTTTTGTTCACCTATAAGAAGCTTAGTCTTGCATTGTGTAGTCACATATTTTTCCTTGACTTGTAGGTTATTTTGCGATGGGGTCTCCAAAGAGGGACGAGTGTGCTTCCATGCAGCGTGAAGCCTGAGCGGATAAGGCAAAACATAGACATATTTAGCTGGAGTTTATCAGATGACGAGTATCGTCGATTGAACCAGATAGAGCCACAGGTATGTCTGTTTGGAAATGGTCCTTTAGATACCATCTCTGAGGACAATGGTTCGATCTTTGGAAGTGGTCCACTTCAAGCTGTTCATGAATCTGAAGATGATGTCGAGTTCAACTCATGATTGCTGGTGTGTAAGCGTGTGTGTTATTTAAAACGCATAAACATTTTCATTTATTATGTTATTTGTAAGCTTATCATGTCTTCCGGCGATGAACTAGTAGGATCTTGATGTTGATTTGGTGGATTGTTTTTTCTCTGGATCAAAGTGTTTTGCGAAGACTGTTTTATGTACAAAAGCTCCCTTGAAATATTATTATTGGTTTGTATCTTTATCTTATTAACTGATATCTTGTTAACTTTCCTGTAAAGTAGATAAAAAAATGTTGAGTAGAAACATGAGTATTGGTTTCGGTATAGCCTGAACCAGGTCCAACTTTAAATGTTTTACGCATCTCTACTGCTATAGCATAATGCCTCGACTTTGATTGTATCATACTTCTTACAACACGAAGCTAGGTGAGTAAACTTTCTGTAATCAAAATGTTTAATCCATCTAAATAGGTCGATTTCTTGAATTGTCTATTCTGTCAATAGATCTTTCATGGATTGTAAGGTTGATGTGATAAGAATACAAACGCATTGTACATTTTATCATGTCAAGTTAGAAAGTAAGCTTTAGGAAAAAATTTCGCATGATGATGAATTGAACAGTGATGAATATGCAACATTTGACAAAGTATATTCTTGTTATCTTAACTTAAGGAAAGGATAGACCTTAGCGCTTCCTCTTGATCACAGTAATGCGGGAAGTCTGGCTAAAGGAACGACTAAATGACATGACCGTCGGTGAGGGTGTGCGATTACACATGCATTCAAATACTGGGGACTCTAAATTTAGCAACAACGAAATAGTTGAATGCATGATATAGCTGTAATTGGATCAAATGTTGATGGTGTATGCTTACTGAAATAGCAAAAAGAGGAGACATGTTATAACTTGCATCACAACTAACATAAAACATAGCATTGCTATTTTATGATATTTATCCTTGTCAATTTTTTATTTAACATTGTTTGAAAAAAATTCCGTATGTGCTCTTCACCCCTGATCCTCAGGAGGTTTTGCAACTGCTCCTTCGTCTCTTAGGTTGGAATAAGAAAGAATACCGTAAGTACTTGGTATGAGTGAGTGATAGAGGGAGAGATTCGAGAGTAAGTACTTGGTATGAGTAAGAACATCTCCTTTTATACTACCTGAGAGGTTAGCCTCACGACACAAGGATTGTGGAGTCTAAGTTGTCTTCTAGGGACAACGCACATATCGCTGATGAGCGTCAGGCTTGGTCCTCGGGGTCCAAGTTGTCATTTTGCTACAATTACTAGTTGTGGACCAAAGTCTCTGTGCTCATTCGTACGTCATTGTACTTGTATGTCAGTTGCTAGTGTACTAGCTCCGATCTCCGTCATTATGCCTCATAAGTAGGCATTGCTCCGTCACTATGCCTCCTGAGCAGACATTGCTCCATCGCTATGCTTCCTGAGCGGGCACTGCTACGTCATTATGTCTCCTGAGGAGGCATTGCTTCATCACTATGCCTCCTGAGGAGACACAGCTCCATCATTATATCTTAGGAATATTAAGGACTAATTGTGATTATTTCCTTCAAAGTATCCGAGGGAGACCATACCTCATCAAACATCAACAAATAGTATCCGAGGGAGACCATACCTCATCAAACATCAACAAATCATAGCAGATGTGATTCATTGACCAATCAATCTTTAAGTCAACACTTTTGATAAGGTCTTTTTGAAAATGAAACATCATTTTAGGACTTCTCTACAACAACAATTATGCTAATATTTTTCATATTCATATTTTCATCTAACCTTACTCAATTAATTCAAGAAAATCATTAAGAACTGTTATTATAGTGATTGATATGTTATGTACTAAATTATGACACTTCTTTTTTAATGTTCCTAATCATCCAGATTTTATTAAAGATTTAGATCATCTAATGTTTCATTTAAACATGATCGGTCATGTTATTCACCGATGTTTAAAATGATGTGACTATATTGTATCCTTATGAATCTAGGATAAAGTGTGAGTATATTATTCACTGATGTCTTTATTCAAAGATGTACAGAAAAATATACTTAAATTACAAAAAGCACTATATATTTTGCCTTTGAAATATAAAGAATATCAGTATAGCCGTATGGGTGAAAACAAGCAACCTAAATTTGAATATGTACCTCTCAGTTTGATTTCAAACTTGAAATTGACAGTATGCATATACTATTGTCTAAAAACTGATAAAAAAAAAAAAAAAAAAATGTACAAACGATTTGATTGTTTAAAATTTAGTTCAATTGAAGGTTTTAGGTTACACCTAGTAATGGGCTTGGAGGTAAGAAGTGTACACCCATCAGGTCGCTGACCTCCCTAACTCTGATAGTGGTAAAGTGTGATTAAGGTCGATGATAAAGTTCTGGGAGTGACGTTGAACAATTTTCATCAAGAGTTCAACCTCATACTCTTTGAGTAGTAAGCTGAAGGACTTCATCAGGGAGTAGTCTCTTCAGAGGGTTCATCTCTTTAGCGAGTGAACTTCTCAGTGAGCAAACTCAGTAATTGAACAGCTCTTTCAGAGAGTATGTTTATCAGCGAGTAAACACGTTGGAACTAAATTCAAACTTTTTGTAACAGTTTTACCTATTCAAGGGCAGCTGTAACTGCAACTAAATGACCGCGTTTAACGGTCATGTAACCACTATTTCCTATTATTGACCGCGTTTAATGGAGGAATATTATGATGTAATTAATGGGTCGGTTAATTATCATAATTCCATTATTGGGCTTTGAGTTTTCCTATAATTAGGAACATATATTTGCATGGAAAACATACAAAAACACTTAGAAGCAAAAGTGTTCTTGCTTTGTGCCTAAACACTTGTCTTATCCCATAGAAATATTCGTGTAACTCATGCATTAGGGTCGAATAGTTTTCTTTGAAAATTGATTACACGATTCTAAGTGATATCCGGTACATTGATTATCTATACCCAAGTGAAAAAACCACCGACATCAATCAAGTTTTATTTTGCGGGTTTTGAACCAGAACTGAACATGTTCAACACTTGATTCGTTCTACATCTCTAAAAATATATGTTGCCGGACTTACTTCCATTGTATCAGCTCACTGATTCAGAAGATAAAAATGGCGTGTTCATAAAAACGTATCAGTTATATATAGATCGAGGTTTGCAATCAGGGCCGGCTTTGAGGGTGTGCAAGATGAGCGATCGCACAGGGCCCCAAAATTTTTAAGGGCCTCAAAATTTGTCCCGTTAATAATTATATGTATGTGTACACATATTTTTCACAAAGAAAAAAGTATTTAGATGAGAAAGTATCTTAAATGAGTAATATTTTAGCACGTTTAGCTAACTAATTGAATTATATATAAATGGTGACACTTTATATATAGCATTCCTTATCGAAAGGCCTCATTATTTAATTTCGTACAGGGCCCTCAAAAATTTGATAAATTCATAGGACGGCCCTGTTTGCAATAAACACAACACCACAAACATGAACAAATTTGGGTGTTCTAAATCATCATACACTAAAATAACTGACACTGATTACACAATTAGAGATTATAAATCTAGCTAGCTTCTTGTTGTTTTATATAATTTTCACTCCTATTGCAAATTTTAAAGAATAAATTAATTCATCAGTTTATTCTGCAAAAAGTAAAAAAGAAAAAATAATAATGATAATTCTTTTTTTTTATTATTATGAACTTGTTGTCGGGNAATTGAATTATATATAAATGGTGACACTTTATATATAGCATTCCTTATCGAAAGGCCTCATTATTTAATTTCGTACAGGGCCCTCAAAAATTTGATAAATTCATAGGACGGCCCTGTTTGCAATAAACACAACACCACAAACATGAACAAATTTGGGTGTTCTAAATCATCATACACTAAAATAACTGACACTGATTACACAATTAGAGATTATAAATCTAGCTAGCTTCTTGTTGTTTTATATAATTTTCACTCCTATTGCAAATTTTAAAGAATAAATTAATTCATCAGTTTATTCTGCAAAAAGTAAAAAAGAAAAAATAATAATGATAATTCTTTTTTTTTATTATTATGAACTTGTTGTCGGGTGACAATTATTTTTGAGACGGAAGAAGTAACAATTAAGTCGCCTCGTTCCCATTGCTAGTTCGCTACCCATAGGATTTTCTTGACACGCTATCTTAGCTTATATATGGACTTATTCTTCCTCCAAAGAATTCAAAATCAAACCAAGTGACTTTTATGTCAGCTAATCCTATTTTTATTCTTCTAAAAAATTATTAAAGTCAATATGATCATACATTCACATATACGTATATATGTCTATGGATTAAGAGTTAAGGAATAACAAGTGTAAAAAACGCGTAGATATTAAGTTTGTTGTGTGAATGATGAATTGGTTGACTGTGACTTCTAAAATTTTAATACAAGCCACTTGACCCGCCCGCCATAACCGTTAAGCAACAAACAACGAAGTCGACAATCAATAAACATCTTATTCTATTTTATACACTCTTTTTCAATATCATTTAAGATAGGATTGAGATCCTCTCAAGTTCTATGTAAACGGATAGATCTATGTTACTGTTAGTAATTAAAATTTTGGATTCAAGTAAAATAAAAGTGACATATTAAAAGGCCCACATATTTTCTCTTCTCACAAAAACATCATTATGACATATCATGTTCATATTAAACTTTAGAGGATCTCAATCCGTTATGTCTAACATGAATCATAGATAACTCATGTGACATTTGAGTTTTTTGTCAAGCATCGCACACTCTACATTCACACGAGATGACATGATCAACATGTAGTTTGCTATTATTAACAGAGATAGAACCAAGATATAGTAGATTGAGCATGTGCATTTATCTGCATTTAAGGAAAAGTAAACAAGATTGAAAACACAAATTTTTTTTAACTAAGGTGTCTTTACGAAAAATTTGAGGTATTTTACAAAAAATTAACACTATGACGCAAAAATTTGTAGGTGACACCCTAGTTCCGTCACTGATTATTAGATAGTATATTTTCAAGTATGTTGTTGACGGTTGAAGATGATTGTGTATAATAGGAAAACAAAAAGATGGTTACACAACAAAGCATAAAATGATTAGTTAATTTTTAATTTTATTTTGCGTTTCGCGCGTTTTAAATAACAAAATGTAACAGTTTTGGAAGTAACTCGTTGAGTATTTACTCTCGATGCGCAACACTCTTAATGATTACTCATGTAGTCATGTATTTGCCAAGCTCTCGGAACCCCTATTCGAGAAGTGCAAATACTGAAGTACATCATCCGCGGGACTAGTAAAAGATACAATTATGGCACGTTTTCCGTGCATCTTCACTTAAAGGATAACCTAACACGCATGATTCCTTCTACGA
>LBNU01031572.1:40220-53889 GCA_014162995.1 Artemisia annua | reverse complement strand
TTATCATTAGCATAAAGTATCTGCAATCTTTATCAGCAACAATCTTTTTGTCTTTACAGCATCTTAATCCATTCTCAGCTACTCAGCAACATAAGGTACATCAAATCATATTCAGTTTCATACTATTCTCATCACTTCCAGGTGTGTAAACTCCTGTGAGAGGTGAATCATTGAAAATTAATGGATTTTGATGTCTCTTTACAAAAGCCATTAACTCTGGAGTAGCCAATGTTTAGGTTAAGTAAACCATGGTACATTGATAACCATATGATTTTTAGCAAACCATCAGCTATCAACGGATTTGAGTAGTCTTTACCAAAAGCCGTTTGCTTATGGACTAGTTAGTTCTTTGATCACAACCATGGTGAACTAATTACCATATAAATGGATTTTCCACAGCCTTTGCCACAAGCCATTTACTTGTGGGCTAGTCAACTCTTCACTTATTTCAGATATGGTGAGTTGAAACCATACAATTTTTAGTAAATTGTCAACTAAAAACGGATTTGATTGTCACATCAGAGCCGTACCCTCATGATGAATCAAACTCTTTCTTGTCTGTTAAACATGGTGAGTTGAATACCATTTGTTGTGTAGTACAAGTACTAACACCATGTTCTACTCAAAAACAATTTGTTGTTGTAATTATTTATGCTTCAAAAATTATTTTGCACATGACAAAAATTGTTATTTCAAAAGAATTTAACTGGTTTTAAGCTGCAAGCAGTACTTTGGGAAAGTACTGTTTGATCAGCAGTACTTTGAATAAAGATCATACCAGTATTTTTCAATCATCATCCTTCAAAATTGTCCAATTGATAAACAAATTGATCACCATTAGAGCTATTTCATCTTCTCTTTCAACTTCCATACCATGATCCAGCATCCTCAACGCTAAATCTCTTGTAAGAGGATATCTCCTTTCTGCCAGCATGTAGATCATTGTACCATCTTCCAGCTCTAAGGCATGAACACCAGCACTTGCAAAGAATCTCCAGCTTAGAATCTCCCATACTTCTTGATTCTTCCAAATATCATTTGTGCTAGTTTCTTCTGTTTCCCACATAGTAGTCAAATCTCCCAGCAATACTACACCAATTCCATTGAGTGGAATATCTTCAAAATGAGCTTGAATTTGTTGATGTAGATCAAACAAATCTTCTCTGTTTATCAGGTGCAATACATCAACCAGCAGATTCAATGCTCTAAAACTTTCATCTTCTCTATGGAAAACAAAATAATCACCATCTTTTTCTGATTCAATAACCTCTAAATCAGATATCTTTGACTTTGTAGTAGTAACTTATTTTGACTTAGGAAACTCAAAATCAACAACTCTTAAGTAATTTCTCAGTTCATCAACAGTATTGGTCCTTAACTCTATAGTAGGCTTAGACTTCTTTGATGACTGTAACCTAGTTGTTATTCTCTTTCTTTTGTTGCTTTCTTCCATTAGCTTCCTTCCTTCTTCAGTATCATAACCAACAATGCCATCTACTTGTCTTTGGTATTCAGCTCTGACAGCATCATATAGTTCCTTCATTTGTGAATGATTTAACTTGTTCAGACCCTTGTATCCTCTTCCTTTCAAGTAGCTCATATAAAAATTTCGTTCTTGAGCCTTTGTCATTGATTTCTTTGGTTGAACAGTAGCTTATTGTCTTTCTTTTTCATACTCAGCATCAAGTTCTGCTTGAAGCTTCTTAACAGCTGCTTCACTTTGAGCTTCTTGATAAGCCCTTATCTGCTCCATAGTGAATAATTTCTTTTTCTTCTTCTTCTCTGATTCCACCAGGATTCCTTTACCTTTATCTTTAGGATCAATTTCTTGAGTAGGATTAGGAGAAGGTTGCAGATCTTGAGGTTGTTCAACTCCAGGAATATTAATACCTCTAGGTCTTGACATATTGAGCATGATCTCAGCAATGGTTTCATCATCACTATTAGTAGGCTTAATCATCTCTTCTTCTTCCTGAACTGGATTGGATGGACCCACATCTTCTTCAAAGTCCAAGGTCCTTGGTGTAATGTGAAACTGTCTCACAGTACCTTGAGCAGTATCTTGATTAATAATACCAACACCAGTACCTTCCAAGTCCAATTCTTCTGTATCACCACTTCTGACTTGAGTGTCAGCTTCTTGAAGATTTACTGGCTCAGTCTCATCACTTCTTCTTTCAACAATATCTTGAAGAGAAATTTGTTCTTCAAGTGGTGTCTGTGGAGTATTTTGATCAGCAGTCTTTTCATCCACAGTCTTTTGATCATCAACAACATCTTCATTATCAGCATCTTCATTCAAATTCACGTCTTTCTTATTCCTCCCCAGTGTGAATGAAGATAGTTTTCGTAGCCTCCTCTTCTTTGACTTAAACTTCTGGAGACCTTCTGAAGAATGTTGAATGCGAGACTTAACCAATTTCTTCAAATTCTTGTACTTCTTTTGAAGATTTGTCAAAGCAGTAGCTTGATCATCATAAGCTCTTTTCAGTCTCTTCAATTCTCTTGACAAAGCATAATTGTCCATAACATCATCTTCATCAGGAGTATCCTCATCAGCCATCACTCCCTCATCTCCTCCAGATGTCTGATTTCCATCTATGGAAGTATAATCATTGGGGGTGGGTGGTTGACTAACACCATGATCTGAGTCACCTAGAGCAGTACCTTGCAGAGAAACAGTCTTTTCTGCAGAAGCAGTCTTTTCATGTGAGACAGTCTTTTGAGATACTTCTTGAACTGGTGAAGAAGCAGTATGTTGTGAAACATCTTCTTCATTAGAAAGTGACTTCTCAGATTGTTGAGATGGAGTTGAAACAGAATCTCCATGTTCAGAAGCATCATCTGAATCTTCTTAAACAACATCTCTAACAGCTTGTGCTACCTCCAACATATACGCAGTAAGAGGTGTATCTTGACCAGAAAAGAGAGGACTCTTTGTGGCCATAAAGGTAAACACCTTATTAGGAAGCACAACAACTGGTAAAAATTCTTGAGGTAGGAATACCTTCAAGCTGCTTATTCAAAAACACCTGTATGAACCTAGGATACATCAAGAATGGAGAATTATTCTTTATGTGATTAATCATTCCATTTTAAATCATCCAAGAGAAGTTGAATTGCTGATTAGTTGCCAATCCTACCAAAGCAGATGCTATGGTTTTGGGAAATTCATTCCAAGCAGTACTCTTGTTGCTTAGACAATGAAGAAGTACATGGATCAAGTACTTCCAATGAGGACTGAATAAGGGTTTGTCAAAGGTGAGTTTTCGAAGTGACCCCTCATATCCAAGATCCCTAAGTGTATCCCAAATAACCTGTTTAGCAAAACAAGCAGTACCTTCTTCATCATTAAACTGAAGGTCTGCTCTAATTTGAGCCTCTGTTATGCGAATATTGCGCCCAGCTACCTTAGCATTAATAAACCAAACATCCAATTCCTCCCATCCAGTAGTGGTAGTAGCCCAAAATTCTTGAATCCAGGGTCCAATCACATCAGGGTTAACCAAAATAGCATAATTGATAGGAGACCCAGCAAGGAAATCAATGATATCATGAAAAGCAACATTGAATTCATTCTTATCTAAATTGGCTACCATATTGTGACGATTACATGTTGAACGAGCCATTTGTATACGGTTTGTGAAAGTAATTTGTGAAAAACGGCGAAGGTGAAGTAGAAGTTAGAATGAAAGAGAAAAGAGTGTAGGGTTAAGTAAATATGGGTAAGATTTATAAAATCAAATCCCAATAAATACTCAATATTGTTATTTTTATCCCGTATTTCTTTCCAATTTTTTTAAATAACAATTACCATAAATAGTTGACCGTTGTATAGTAACAGTACCTCCACGTCAGCATAGCAGTACTTTCACACAACCGTTGACCAGTACTTTCACCATACAAAACTCAATTGCCTATAAAAAGACTCTTCATCCATATGCATCTTCATCACAAAATCATCTCAAAAACTTCAATAAACTTCTTATCATTACATAACATCACCATGAGCAAATCACCATTTGTGTACACCTCGTCAGATACTGATTCAGATACTGAGATAAAGTATTACTCTTACCCTAGTTCTGATTCTTCAACAGGATGGAGTAGCTATTTTCCTCCTATTTCAACAGGTTCCTCCTAGAGAAACAACAAGAGAAACGCACCAACTGCTGATCCTCCTACACAACTAGCCAAAGAACTGCCAATTGCTTTGACTCATGCCTTGGAATCTGGAATGAAGAACATGAATTGGTCTGCTCAAGAAGGCCCAAGTGAGAAGCCATCAAAGCCAGAACGTCCTCCAAAGCAATTTTTGTTCCTTCCATGCCCAAAGATGCAAGCATCTTTTGAAGAGAAGAGAAAGAAATATCAGAAGGCAAAGCACAACTACAAGGGAAAAGGGAAAAAGCCTATGGAGTAGGTTTTCTAGGTTGTAGTAGAATTGGTGTAACTCTGTTGGTGTAGGTTTGCTTTTATGTGTAACTCTGTTGGTGTAATGTCTTTGTCTTCAAGATGAATGTACTGTGACTTTTATGAATAAAAGTGTTGTTTCTTTGAATGAATGATGAATGTAGCCTCCCCTCAAATAAGAAACAACTGCTAATGCCTCCCCTCAAAAGTAGGCCTAAAAATTAATCATACCAATAC
This sequence comes from Artemisia annua, assembly GCA_014162995.1. Lineage (NCBI taxonomy): Eukaryota > Viridiplantae > Streptophyta > Magnoliopsida > Asterales > Asteraceae > Artemisia > Artemisia annua. The sequence goes on along the minus strand of LBNU01031572.1, from coordinate 49,239 downwards.
TTACCACCAAATGCTTAAATCTTGAAACATCAAAGCCTTTAGTAAGTAGATCTACTACATTATCATCTGTATGAATCTTGACCACATTAATCAACCTGTGCTCATAACAATCTCGAATGAAGTGATGTCTAATTTGAATGTGCTTGGTCTTTGAATGATACACTGGATTCTTCACAATACAGATAGTACTCTCATTATCAATGTTGATAGGAGTATTCTTGAAATTAAATCCATAGTCCAAAAGATGATTTTGCATCCAAAGCACTTGTCCACAACAACTTGCAGCTGCAACATATTCTGCTTCAGTAGATGAGTTTGATGCAATTGTTTGTTTCTTACATTGACATGAAACTAATCTTCTTCCAAGATATTGGCATCCACGAGTGGTTGATCTTCTATCAAAGTTATCTCCAGCATAGTCAATATCTGAAAAGGCTTGCAAGTGAAAAGGTGACTCCTTAGGATACCACAATCCTAATTTAGGTTGATACTTGAGATAAGCAAAGATCCTTTGAACAGCATTCATGTGTGAAACCTTGGGTGAAACTTGATATCTTGCACATAAACAGACTGCAAACATGATATCAGGTCTTGAGGCAGTTAAGTACATGAGACACCCAACTATTGATCTGTAAAGCTTGACGTCCACTGGTTTTCCATCTTCATCTTTTCCAAGTGAGTTTGAGGATTTAATAGGTGTAGTGACTGGCTTGATAGTATTGAGGTTAAACTTCTTAAGAATGTCAGTGACATACTTATCTTGGCTTATGAAAATACCAGTACTTGACTGTTTAACTTGAAGTCCCAAAAAGAAAGTCAACTCACCCATTGAACTCATCTGAAATTCTTTTTGCATAAGTTCTTCAAACTCTTTCACCATGGATTGTTTTGTAGCACCAAAAATAATATCATCCACATACACTTGAACTAGCATGATATCCTTTTTGTCTCTCTTAATGAACAAAGTCTTATCAATGGCTCCTCTCCTATAGCCATGTTGTAACAGAAAATTTGAAAGTCTTTCATACCAAGCTCTAGGGGCTTGATGAAGACCATACAGTGCTTTAACAACTTTGTAGACTTTGTTTGGATGTTCAGGATCTTCAAAACCAGGAGGTTGTTTGACATAAACCTCTTCTGTAATTTTGCCATAAAGAAAGGCACTCTTGACATCCATTTGATAAACTGGGAATCTCATATAAGAGGCAAAAGCAAGAAATAATCTTATAGCTTCAATTCTTGCTACAGGAGCAAAGACTTCATCATAATCAACTCCTTCTTCTTGTCTGTATCCTTGGACAACCAGTCTTGCTTTGTTCTTGATGACATTACCTCTTTCATCTCTTTTGACTCTGAAAACCCATCTTGTACCAATTACCTTCATGCCATCAGGTAAATCACATAAGACCCAAACTTCTTGAAGTTTAAACTGTAGAAATTCTTCTTGCATAGCTTCAACCCAGCTTTCTTTGGATAAAGCTTGCTTTATGTTCTTGGGTTCTTCTTGAGAGATGAAGCAAGAAAATAAACAAGCCTGTTGATCTTTATGATTCAACATGTTCTGTTTATAGACAAAACTAAGTAAAGCATTTTGAGGCTTAGTCATGCTTTTAGCTTTTGATCTTGTCAGAACACCAGAAGTAGGAGAACCAATAATCTTGTTTGTAGGATGATTCTTATGTACTCTTGAAGTGTGAGTTGTTGGTACAGTAAGATCATCTTCCAAATTTGTTTGATCAGGACCTTGTTTACCAAAAATTCCTTCATCTTGCAACTCATCATCTGATTCTTCAAATGTAGGCATGAATGAACCAGGCCAATGTTCAGTGTTTGTCCAAGTATTTGACTTGATTCCCCTAGAAGTACCTTCATCTTGAGTAGCAGTACTTTGATCCAAAGTACTGGGATCCAAAGTACTGTTCTTCAAAGTGCTGTTAGTTGAAGATTTAGAGTTTTCTTTTGTCTGTTCTGCTTCATAAGCTCGTCTTAGATCATCTTCATAGGACTTTGCAAGTGTTTCTTGAAAAAGCATCCTATTTAATTCATCTTGTATAGCTTGATCTTCATCAGAGATTGTTGTGGTTGAGTTAACAGTATCTTGCTTATCATTAGCAGAACCTTGGTTTTTATTGACAGTACTTTGTTCTATGTCAGCATCTGTAGGACTAGCATTGACACCATGAACTATGAACTGTGAATTGTCTTCTTCTGAATGGACAACTTGATTCTCCCCCCTAACATGCACATAGTTCATAGAAGGAGTCAATATATCAAGATCAAACATCCAATCAAGACCTTTACCTTTCTGGTTTGGTAGATCTTCAAGGAATTCAACATGAAAACAGTCTTGAACCTTCTTTGTAACTTTGTTATACACCCGAAAACCTTTACTGTTTGTAGAATAACCCAAGAGATATCCTTCCTCAGACTTGCCATCAAATTTTCCCAAATTGTCAATGGTATTAAGAATAGTAATAGTACATCCAAAAGGCTTCATAAAGCTGATACTAGGTTTTCTGCCCATCAATAATTCATAGGGTTTCTTCATTTGAGGTTTGGTGATAGAAACTCTATTCAAAATATAGCAAGCAGCACTTACTGCTTCAGCCCAAAACTGAATAGGTAAGAGTGAGTCTGCTAGCATAGTCCTTGCTACTTCTATCAAAGTTCTGTTCTTTCTTTCTGCAACTCCATTCTGCTGAGGAGTTCTTGCAATACTGAATTCCCTCTTGATCCCCTTGTTAGCACAAAAGTCATCCATAAGTTTGTTCTTGAACTCAGTCCCATTGTCACATCTAATACCTCTAACCTTATGTCTTAACTGATTTTCTAGGAAGATGATTAAATCATGAATGGCATCAAATGTCTCATCTTTAAATCCCAAGAAAAATACCCAACTAAAACGACTGCAATCATCTGTGACAACTGATGCGCGTGGGACTGCAACACGCACTACGTTTTACCTCTCGAGGGAGCTCGAGAAGCTTGCAATCCCCACCAGGCAGTGTACCTGACCGATGTACTATAGTGTAGTGGCAAGTACCGGGGGATTGATCGTTCTCTCACAGGGAATAGTGTTCGTTAGGTTAATGACTACTCTAATTAAGGTCTAAGGGTGGAGGATGATTATTTTTGTATTTTTATGTTTTTTTATGAAAGCAGTAAAATCTCGTTTTTGAAGGAGTGGGCGGAATTAGTTGCTAGTCAACTAACCCAAGTATCTACTTATGCTTAATTAAATTAAAGTTTTAAGAAAACAATGGTGGGGAAAGTAGTGTTTACTTAGATTTCATTACTCCCTGACTATCTTTTACCATGTAATTAGTATGTTGAGTTTGCGTGGATGACGGGTGTATTCCTAACAAGTCGTAGGGAGTGCGTTCAATTCCCTAACTCTATAAGCTCCTACCTCACTCTATGACGATACGTCAAGTATCCTATCATAAGCTCACCGATAGCAACCTACGCATGAAATACTACCTTAAAATCGATTAACACATCACATGATAATCAATAGTTAGGTTTCATTAGATCTAAGCAAACACAAGTTAATTTAGCCTAGCATGTTAAACGAAAGAAAAGCACAAACATAAATCATACAACACATAGACATATTGTATGGATTGAATGAAGACTTATCTTAGATTAAACATGCAAGTTAGAGGGGTAAAAGTACCCTCTAAGGTCTGTAATACACGAGCTAGGGTTTAACCCTTAAGTTCTCCACCAAGTTCCTCCTTTAAAAACAATAAAATTCGTCCTATATATATAGATAATACGGGCTGGCGGCGTCAGCCCAAGGTGTGACGCCGTCACACCGGGTTTTGTGATGGCCTTCTTGACGTCGTCACGCCGCCTTGTTCCAGATCTGACGGCCTTCCCTGACGCCGTCACCAAAATAGGCTAAAAACTCTCTGGCCCGTCATGAGTAACTTCCAATTTCTTCACTTCAGTTGTTCCTGACGTCGTCACGTTGAAGCTTGTGACGCCGTCACGTTCTGTGCACTTTAGGGTCTTTTGAGATTTTGTTGTTTTCCGCACTTTTTCACTCCGAAAACGCCCGAAAATGCTTCTTTTGTGATTTTCTCCTCAAAAGTACCTAAAATGAGAAAAGAAACGACTTTGGGTTAAATCCGATCAAATAATATACGAATTAGGACTCAAACTGACCCCTAAAAACGTAACATTTTTCGTCTCATCAAATACCCTTACACTTGAGATTTGCTTGTCCTCAAGCAAATGCGCTTTTATTCCCAATTGAAAAACAAGTTAGAGGTCATTTAATGCGAACTTAAAAGTAATTACAAGATTTAGTCGTTCCGCTTTACTCAAAATAAGCACGGAGAAAATATACTAGCACCTCTCATGTAGTGTTTGGATACTCACATCTCTCGGTTGATAATATGTAGATATAATGTAAAGGAAATGGACAATATCACTCACTACCTGTCATAATAAATAGATTACCATAGGCTTGAGAGAGGATCAAAACCTTCTCCACTAAGGCGTAAGCACCTAGGATAACTATCAAAGAGGGCTTTACAAAAGGGTTATAACGGGAGGTTTAGGGATATGGAAAAACACGGTTTGGTTGGATAAGGGATAGTTTACTGGTGGCTAGTCAATCATCTTATTTAGTTACATATACAAGTGGCGTTGCCAAGCCAAGACTAGACTCAATCTTAAACTATCAAAAACAAAACAAAACAAAACTAAGAAATAAAAGATAGGTGTGGATGGTAGTCCGTATGTTTTTTTTTTTTTTTTTTTTTTTTTTTTTTTTTTTATTTTTTTTTTTTTTTTTTTTTTTTTTTTTTTTTTTTTTTTTTTTTTTTTTTTTTTTTTGCATACCTTTTTACCCTACCATCCAAAATAATACATCAATGGGGATTAAACTTTCCCCTTACACTTGAACTTTTACATACTTTACATTTACTATTCTACGACTCGTATTGAAATAATCAAAACACTTGGAGTACTTTTTAAAACGTTTTGCACATATGGGGGTAATAAATGATGTTCTTCCCCATTACTCCATAACACTAGTACTTTACCCATGAGTCCCAATCATCCCAAAACAATATGTACAAGATATGACTCGACTTAGCAACAATGTAACCAATTAGATAATTGACAAGGGTTTAACAAATAACAATAATGCACTAAAAATGAGTGCATACAAGGTAGGCTAAGGCGATTTGGTTGCACATTTGGGGGTGGATTGTAAACAAATTCTTCCTTTAAGTATGATGCTTAAAGTTAGAAACGAAAGGATAGGCTCTGGAGGGTGTACTAGGGGTATCGTGTACCAAAAATGGGTACATCGCAAAGGTGTGGGAGAATTACTTGACCAATGTAGTCAATGTAATTATAATACAGGTGTAAAACATGGGTTATCCTAATGCCTCTTATCATGTAGTTAATCCTAATCTACACGAATGTAGTCTCACTTGTGGACTCGGAATGGTCACTGACGCAAGTTCTAGAATCTAAGTACTACCGGTACACACATAAGCATTAAAGTTGAATGCTTCTCTTCCTACCAATTCTAGGGGTGAACCTCACATATTTGGGTGGAAAATTTTTAGTGGTACGGTTTTTGTGCTAGTCATAAATTCTCCTATCCATGAGACGCTTATTAGGACTAAAGTTTCACTCCTAAATAATGTAAAAAATTTTAAATTTGCGCTAAAATTACCCTAACGAGTGTTTCTCTCAGTTTTATTACACAATTACTATCAAACAAGCAAAAATCAAGCATAATGGTATCCTATGAGGTATCATTAATCTACCCTTATTTACCCCCCTTACACTTAAGTTGAACATTGTCCCCAATGTTCGAAAATAAGGAATGGAAAAGATAAAAGGTTAAAAGAATGAAATCGGATACTCCCCTGATTCGTTCTTTATGCAAGTGAAGTAACACGGTTAGATCCTCCTCCAAGAAGACGAACTATCAAAGCTTCCCTTCCAGTATATGCATCATCTTCTTGTCCTAAATAACCTGTTAGCATGGAAACACTACAAGAAACCTCGCGTAAAATCGGCGGCATTATTCATATATATATAGACGTATACCTAGAAAGCAAGTAAGATATAATGCTTGTGGAATGATTTTTCTACAGATTTCCTGGAATTCATAAGAGAGATTTTAACAAACATACAAGTTCCGTTAGTAAACTTTAATCAACAAATAAATTCCAGATTTTTGCACCTGACGTCGTCAGGTATTAACTCCTGACGCCGTCAGAGTGTTCTGACAGAAAGTTTAAGTTGAGTTTCCGGAAAATTTCTTGGAAAACCTTTGTCTCAATTCCTGGGAATTCTGCAGAAAAAATCATTATGACTCGATACAAGCATTTGACTCTAACAATTACGAATATGTAAACTAATTTCATTGTTATGATTCATGTTCATTCGTTCTATATTAACCGATTTGGATGTCTCTTACACTTAGCTTTTGCAAAATACCTTTATATGTGATTAAGACGAAGTTAAAAACAAAATAAAGCATTTTCACAATTTAGTTTGAAGCATGAATCAATAGCAAGAAATATAATTTACATACGGAAGCAAATACACACAAAGACACACAAAACATGGGTTGCCTCCCAAGAAGCGCTTTTCTTTATTAATGAGTCTTGTAGCTAGACTCGAGGCCTTGCCTCGTTACGTGACTTCTTGTCCGGTTGTGTACTCCGGACCTAACTCTAGACACTCTTTATAGAATCCTATTATTTTTCTCATGACGTAGTCTACTCCTCTACGCTTATCCTCTTCATTCCTATAGTAGACCGCTTGCTTATGTTCTTTCTCAAGGTCCGATAAAAGCCGGTATTGCTCTATCTTATATGGCATTTGGTAAGCTATTTCCTCGGTCCCTTCCTTGAATTTAACTATCCCTAGGGATGGGTCATAACTCATCTTAGAGGCCTCAACAAATGGTCTCCCAAACACTACTTGAGTTAGGCAATCATCAATTACCGGTCGAATATCCTCAACTATCACAAAATCGGTGACATAGGTGAAGTTGCCTACGAATACATGAAGTCCCTTGACCCTACCCACAAAATTGCTTATATATCGGGTATTTGGCAACATCCTAAATCCTAGTGGGTCTCTTTTTATCAAGTTGTAGTAGGCTCTACTCATGATGTTGATGGGGGACTTAAGGTCTATGTAAGCTTTCCATGCATGAAGATGCCCTATGTTGCATGGTATGTTGAGGTTAGATGGGTCACCTGCTTTGATGATTGGATTACCTAGGAAGTGTGGTGTCTCGGGGCTATCAAACAAGTCCTTATGATATTCCTTTTCTTCATTGGTGGGCCACCTATTGAAGTATTCGACTTCACTCTCTACGTCATCTACCTCCTTATTCTCAATCACCTCGGATTCTACGGTCTCAACCTTAGGGTCACTATCGTCCTTATTTTCATCATCCTCTTCCCTAGTAATTGGCTTAATAGTGACAACGTTGACAAAGTGGACATTCTTGGATGATGATGGGTCCTTAGTGGGAGATCCGCTAGTTGTGCTCCTAGTGTCCTTATTCGAGGGTGTCAACACTTGGTTGGTGAAAGCTTTCAACAAGTTGTCGAGTTTATTGGTCATCTCGCTTTGTTGTTGTTTGAAATCGGCTTCAAACCTAGACAATCGAGCTTCTTGAGATGCCATAAAGCTAGACATTAATCCTTCGAAATCGTTGGAAGGATTGTTGTTGGAGTTGCGGTTTGAGGGTGCACCGCTTGGTTGGAAACGGTTAGGTGGGTTGGAAGGGTTGCCTTGAGGTTGTTTCCACCTAAAGTTCGGGTGATTCCTCCAAGAGGGGTTGTACGAATCACCGTATGTGTTTTGCTCGGGCTTGAAAGTGTACCACTTATCTCCCGCTCCGTCGGTACGCGAGGATGCGTAGTCCGCAAAAGCTTGTTCGGGGAGTTCCTTGCAATCGCGAGTGTCGTGGGGACCTCTACACAATTCACAAGAAGAAGTGATTTTGTTCACTTGGCTTGAAGGTTTAGGAGCTTCGTAGGATTTCATTAGATACTTGACTTGGTCTTCAAGTTCCATGATCCTACGGTCGGAAGTGCTTGAGTTATTCGAAGGCAAGGATATTGCCTTGACCGTTTTGTTCAAATCACGGGGATCGTTCCAACTTTCGTTGTCAAAGAGAGCAAGCTCGTCTATGAGTTCCCATGATTCCTCCGCACTTTTATCACGTAGCTTACCACCGGCCGCTTGGTCAATGGTTCGCTTTGTGGAGGGGTTGACGTGGTCATAGAATATTTGGACTTGGAGCCAAAGTTCTATGCCATGATGAGGGACTTTGTGAAGTAGGTCTTTGAATCGGCTCCATGCCTCATAAAGAGTTTCGCCTTGATGTTGTTGGAACATCAAGATGTCGCTCCTAAGTTTGCTAGTTCTCCCCGGTGGGAAAAATTGGGCAAGGAAGAGAGTGGTTAGGTCGTCCCAAGTGGTGATGGATCCTGCGGGGAAACGCTCAAGCCATTGACTAGCTTGGTCACGTAGAGAGAATTGGAATAGGCGTAGTCGGGTGGCCTCTCGGGTGTCAACACTAAGGTCTATAGAATCTACAATTTTGAGGAAGTCCTTAAGGTGTTGATTTGGGTCTTCGGAACGAAGCCCATGGAATGCGCATCCGCTTTGCACCAACCGGATGGTGTCGGATCTCAAGGGTGTCACATTGGCTCCTTGGTTGAGCTCAATGGTGTTTCGATAGCCTTGATGGCTAGGTCGGGAGTACTCTCCTAAAGTGCGGGCTCTAGGAGTTGGGTTGGGAAGGTTTTGGTTGTTTGGGTCGAGAAGATTACCACCTTCCATGATGTCGGATGGTAATGGTTATGAACAAAAACACGAAGAAAAAGATAGACTAAAGAGATCCTAGAAAAATAAAATAAAATCTCACTAGAAAGGAGTCTAGTGAGTAGACCTAATTAAAAATAAAAAATTAACCTAAACAATAACTATTCCCGGCCAGCGGCGCCAAAAACTTGATGCG
>LBNU01031572.1:4257-26942 GCA_014162995.1 Artemisia annua | reverse complement strand
CCTTCTAAATCCTTTGATCATAAGATTATAAGTCTTTGTTTCAAGTGATTCAATTCCTCATCCTCCAAAGTGCAAGAGAAGAATACTCCTTCAACAACAAGTTAAAGAAGTATTGTAGATATTACTAGTAGTTGTGTATATTGTGTATAAAGGTGTTGTGTGATTGTAACTAGGAGATCTAGTAGTGTTATTTGTGAAGTGAAGTAGTGAAGATAGAGTAGTGTTGTGAAGTAGAAGTAGTGAAGTTGTGAAGTAGTTGTGGTGTGCATAAGTTGTGTAGAAGTCGTGATAATTTGTGAAGAGTTGTGAGATTGGTTCTAGCTTGTATTAGGACTCGACATTTTGCTTGGTGTCATTAAACGGTGTAAGCAAAGGTGTGTAAGGTTTCTCCGCCATAAGGGAGCTTGTTGGCATAGTGAAGAAAACTCCTGAGTTAGGTGCTCGGGGAGTAGAGTAGGATGAAGAGGAGATTCGTAGCCGAACCACTATAAATCCTTTGTCTCGTGGTGCTATATTTCTATCTCTATCTTTTTATTCACTTACTTACGTACTTGTCATTATATACTTACGTAGACATAGTCGTTTATAATTGTGTAAGCAAGTTGAGTTCACATAAAATTAGAATCGAAGTTTTTCATAACCAAACTTTTGTAAATTAAAAAGACGTAAAACTATTCAACCCCCCCCCCCTTCTAGTTTTCCACAGAGTTGGTGGAAGAGCTACTGGTAAAGGTGTAATCAAAACTGGTAACTTGGATTTTGAACCTGTGTACTCTGTAAAAGAGCTTAAGTACAATCTCTTTAGTGTGTCACAAATGTGTGACAAGAAAAACAATGTTCTTTTTATTGAAGATATGTGCTTTGTCCTTTCTAAGGATTATAAGATGCCTGATGAAAGTCAGATCCTACTTAAAATTCCTAGAAAAGGCAACTTATATAGCTTTGATATGAATAACATTGTTGCTAAAGATGATTTTGCTTGCTTGATTGCAAAGGCCACAGTGGATGAATCCATGCTATGGCACAGAAGGCTTGGTTATATTAATTTTAAAACCATAAATAAGATTGTTAAAGATGGTTTGGTAAGAGGCTTGCCTCAGAAAAGATTTGAAAATGACCAAACCTGTGTTGCTTGTCTCAAAGGCAAACAACACAGAGCTTCTTGCAGATCAAAAGTTGTTAACTCTATTGCTCACCCAATTTATATGTTGCATATGGACCTGTTTGGTCCTACATCTGTGAGTAGCATAAACCTTAAGAAATACTGTCTTGTTGTGACTGATGATTTTAGTAGGTTTACATGGGTTTTCTTTCTTAGAACTAAGGATGAGACAACTGGCATCCTTAAGAACTTCATAACTAAAGTAGAAAACCAAAATGATATGAAAGTTAAAATTATCAGGTGTGACAATGGGACAGAGTTTAAGAATAGAGTTATGGATGATTTTTGCAGAGATAAAGGTATTAAAAGAGAATTTAGTGTAGCTAGAACTCCTCAACAAAATGGTGTAGCTGAGAGGAGAAATAAGACACTAATAGAGGCTGCTAGAACCATGTTGGCCGATTCAAAATTGCCAATCACATTTTGGGCTGAAGCAGTTAACACTGCTTGTTATGTGCAAAACAGGGTTTTAGTAGTAAAAACAAAGAACAAGACACCTTATGAGTTATTTAGAGGTAGACCACCTATCCTAGACTTCATGAGACCATTTGGATGTCATGTCACTATTCTCAATACCATAGATCATCTGGGTAAATTTGATGGGAAATCAGATGAAGGGTATTTTTTTGGGTATTCCATGGTTAGAAAAGACTTTAGAGTATTCAACTTAAGGACCCAAAAGATTGAGGAAAATTTGCATATTGAGTTTCTAGAAAACATGCCTAATGTTGAAGGAACTGGTCCAAAATGGTTGTTTGATCTAGATACTCTAACCCATACCATGAATTATGTGTCTATCTCTACAGGTACAAATACTAATGATTTTGCAGGTTCAGAAGAGTTTGTTGATGATGATGGACCAAGAAAGGATCAAGAGGATGATCAAGATCAAATTATTTTGCCAATTTAGGACTATGCAGATGATGATTTTGTTCCAAAGACTGGAGATAATCAACCTTCTAATGATGCTAGAAAATAAGGTGATGGGAATGTGTTCAAAGCAACAAATGTGAACATTGAAAATCCTGAAAGCAGTGGGAATACAAATTCCACTGCTAGGCCAGAAGTTTCCACTGCTGCACCAGATGTGGAAAATACAACTCTAGTTACTTAGGAAGCTCAAGCCAGTGATGTTGAAATCACTAATATGCCTACGAAGATTTCAATTCCTAAAACTCCCCACACCACAATTCATAAATCACATCCTCTTGAAAATGTGATAGGAGATGTACAATCTGGAGTCAAGACTAGAAGACAAACACAAATTACTGACATTCATGGTTTTATCAGTGAAATCTATGACTCAAAGAACCATGAAGGCAAAACTGAATGTCTGTTTATGTGTTTCTTATCTCAATTGGAACCAAAGAATGTATTCAAGGCACTTGAAGATGAAAGCTGGGTAGAAGCAATGCAAGAAGAGTTGCTTCAGTTCAAAATTTAGAAGGTTTGGGTGCTTTGTGACTTACCTGCTGGCATGAAGGTAATTGGTACCAAGTGGGTGTTCAGAAACAAAAAGGATGAAAGAGGAATTGTCATAAGAAACAAGGCTAGGCTTGTGACTCAAGGATACACTCAGGAGGAGGGTATTAACTAAGAAAATTATTTGCCCCAGTTGGAAGAATTGAAGCAATTAGGCTTTTCCTAGCCTATGCATCTTTTATGGGCTTCACAGTCTAGCAAATGGATGTAAAAAGTGCTTTTCTTTATGGGCAAATTGATGAGGAGGTGTATGTTTCACAACCACCGGGCTTTGAAGACCCTGATCATCCTAACAAAGTGTACAGGGTAGTTAAAGCATTGTATGGCTTGCATCAGGCACCAAGGAAATTGTATGAGACCTTAGCTACTTATCTACTAGATAATGGGTTTCATAGAGGAAGAATTGATCAGACTTTGTTCATCAAGAAAGACAAGAATGATATCTTGTTGGTTCAAGTATATGTTGATGATATCATTTTTGGTTCTACAAAGCCAGAGATGTGCAAAGAATTGGAGAAGCTGATGAAAGATGAGTTCAAGATGAGTTTTATGGGTGAACTCACATTCTTTTTGGGACTTCAAGTACAACAAAGGCCAGATGGTATTTTCATCAATCAAGACAAATATGTGGCTGAGATACTTAGGAAGTTCAAATTCACTGATGCAAAGTCCTCTAGCACACCTACAGACAGGACTACACATCTGCTTTTGAAAGAAAACAGTGGTGAAGCAGTTGATGTACATACTTATAGGTCAATGATTGGCTCTTTGATGTATCTTACATCATCAAGGCCAGACATTATGTTTGCAGTATGTGCATGTTCAAGGTTTCAGGTCACTCCCAAGATATCACACTTGACTGCTGAGAAGAAGATTTTCAAATATCTTAAAGCATATCCTCATCTGGGATTATGGTACCCTAGAGAATCTCCTATGGAGTTGGTTACATATTCAGATATTAACTATGCTGGAGCTAGTTTGGATAGAAAATCTACAATAGGTGGATGCCAATTTCTTGGATGTAGATTGGTGTCATGACAATGCAAGAAACAAACAATGGCGGCAACTTCATCAACTGAGGCAGAGTATGTGGCTGCTGCAAGTTGCTGTGCTCAAGTTCTATGGCTTCAAAACCAACTTTTGGACTATGGGTACAATTTTATGAATACCATCATTTATATTGACAATAGCAGTACGATATGCATAATTAAAAATCCTGTTCAACATACTAAGACTAAACATAATGAAATTAGACATCACTTTATAAGAGATTGTTATGAGAAAAAGCTAATTCAAGTTGTCAAAATACATACTGTTGATAACTATGCTGATTTATTAACAAAAGGACTTGATGAGGGAAGGTTCCAGTACTTGGTAACAGGTATTGGAATGCTTAATCCATAAAATTTTGATGTCTAATGGTCTTTGGTGTTGAGGGGAGGTTTTTGGTACTAAAATTGTTGTATATGTTTGTATATCTGTGTATATGTTTGTCCACTAACTTTTATGCAGCGGATAAAGATAACAGTGGAAACTACATTGCAAACAGTGGCAAGTCTAACTCTCACAGTGGACAAGGAAAAACAGTGAAACTTCATTAATTCAACAATTCAAAAGGTTTCATTACATATAAAGAGAGTAAATACATCAACCATCAAAACACAAAATCCTAACAACATAAATGTTAGCATCGTATTTTTATATTATGAAGTGTCGGTCATTATATTCTTGAATCATGTAATAGGTTGCGTTAGAAAGTGTTTTAGGAAGTTATATGTTCATTTATCAATCACTAGAAAGTCTAAGGGCCAAACATGTAATAGTCAAAAGCCCTAGACTTGTAAGCACTATAAATATATTGTATAACCTCACTTTGAGGTTTGGTTGATCATTTTGGTAATAACATAGCTTATATTTCACACACATGATCCTCCCATCTCTCTCTCTCTCTACATCTCTCTTTCTCTCTCTAGATTTAGGTGAAGAAGGTCGTGATTTAGGTTGTATACGAGTTCCTACAATAAAACCTAAACCATCTACTCCATTGGTTTCTTGCCCTTTCCCTTGTAGTTGTGCTTGGTATTTTGAGCACTTTTCCTTTGGTTCTCAATAGTTGACCACATCTTTGGGCTAGCAAGTCCAAGAACTTGTTTGGGAGGCTTTGGAAGTCTTGCAAGCTTCTCTGGAACTGGTATCTTCTTCATGTTTGATAGTGCTGATTCTAGAGCCTGTGACAGAGCCTTTGGCAACTTCTTTGAAAGGGTGTATGTCTCATCATCATCATAGGAGCTGGAATAAAATTCAAGTGATGGTGGAGTAGGCAAATCATCAGAAGGTAGAGGTGTTTCAACCTTCTTCTTAGGCTTCCTAGATGAAGAGCTTGAAGCACAAGGTGGAAAGTAGTTAGCCCACCCTGATTCCTCTGATTCAGAAGAAGATCAATCAGAAGAGATGTTAACAATGTGTGGGTTATTGCTCATTGTGTTTTGAGGATTTGTTGATGTTGTGGAATGAGTTTGATGCTGATAATTGGTGATTCGAGCCCTTTTTATTGGCAAAGTCAACCCTAAAGGATAATTAAGAGAGATATTAACTCTTACCTGTTTTGGTAGGTTTGAGAAGTAAATATATATATTATTTTTAATATCGGGTTGACCATTAGGAGATATTTATGTGAATAGTGGATTGGTCAAAAGTAACTTTGGGTTAATATCAATGGTTCTGCATATACATTGCTTTATTCTAACTTATGCAGGTACTTAACCAAAATATTGCTGTGAGATGATCATAAAAGGTGTGTAACTGAGACACACAACAAATGGTTATTGATTCACTATGTCTAATCCACATAAGAATCAACTAGTCTAGAGTAAACGGCTACTGGTAAAGACTTAACAAATACGTTTATGGTTGATAGTTTACCGAAAACTATATGGTTATCAACTCACCATATTCCAAGTGATTAAGAGTTGGCTAGTCCATAGCAAACGGCTCATGGTAAAGACATATCAAATCCGTTGATAGCTCGTAGTTTGCTAAAAACTATGAAAAGAGCAGTACACTTTACATATGTTGTATTTTACCACTTTTCTTGGAAAATTTTGTGAAAAGTTCCCACTGCTAGTTCACATTTACCACTGCCAGCGTAATTTTTACCACTGTTGAACTAGCCGTTACAACTGTTGTGTCAGTAACTTAATTTTTAACTAGCCGTTGAGAATAACCGTTTTGTCCTTACTTAGAGGGTGAATACTAAGAGAATTATCCACTTACTTATTTTAATTTATTCTTTTCTTAAAGATAAATCTTTTCTAAAGATAATCTCTCTTGTGTATAATTCTGAAACCCTAACAGTATAAATCTTTTCATCTCAATTGGCTTGTTCTACACTCAATTCATACTCACACAATCCTACTTTTCTCAAAGCAAACTATGGCACGATTAAACTTTGCAGATGAGCACAACCAAGTGGCCTATTTGCAGAAGTAGAATGATAAGAGTGGCCATGTTTTTCATCAGATTGTGGACTTTCTCAATACCACCCATATAAGGTATGCTTTAACTCTCAAACCCACAATCTATGTCTCTCAAATCAAACAGTTTTGGAACTCTGCAGAGTCCATCACTATTGAAGATAGAGACACACATGAAACTATGGATGCTCTTAGAGCCACGGTGGATGGGGTAACTATTGATGTTACTGAGTCATCTTTGAGGAGAATTCTCCAATTGGATGATCTTAATGGTCTCATCACATTACCCATTCCAGAAATTCATGAACATCTCTCAACAATGGGGTATGATACTTTTGACAAAAAGGTTACTTTCAAAAAGGGATGTTTTTGCCCCCATTGGAGATTTTTCATTCATACTCTTTTACATTGCTTAAGTCCTAAGAAAACATCTTATGAACAATTCAGTTCAACCATGGCTTATCCTTTGGTTTGTTTAGCAACTGATAGGACTTTCAATTTTTTCAAAGTATATTTTTACAGTATGAAAGGCAATGTAAAGAGTACATATAAATTTTTGATGTATCCAAGGTTTGTGCAAGTAGTGCTAAATGAATTTCCACTGCAACCTCACAAAAGAGTTTACAAAATCCCCTGTCTTAAGCCAAAAGTTTTTCAAAATATGGATAAGGCTTCAGGTGGTTGGAATGGGGAATTTAAACCACTTTTTCCTCAAATGCTTGCAAAGATTGCACAGGTACAGGGTGAAGGTGCAGCAATCCCAGTTGTACCCCAACACACACCCACAATTACAGTTCCACCTATCCATTACACCCCACCAGTTACTCACACATATGAGAGGAGGCAAAAATAGCCAACTCCTCTCATTACAACATTGCATATCCCTGAACCTTTTGGCCTAGGAACAAGCAGTGATGGTTCCAGGCTTCAACCTAGTCAAACTAGGGTAGAGACTGAACCAACGCCCCATGATTCACCTCTCCCAACAAGTAGCACAGTTGGAAGTGTTGAGGGCAGTGGGCAATAAATTGAATTGATGGAACTTTGTACCAAATTAGCAAAACAGGTTGAATCTCTGGAGAAAGATCTGGCACAAACAAAGAAGCAGCATGCCAAGGATCTTAAGAGTATGCAAGCTGAGATTCAGACTTTGAAGGAAGAAGTGCAGGGGTTGAAACAGAAACGAACTGCAAAGATTGTGCTCTCATCCCCATCCTCACCTCATGACGATGACTCAGAGGATTTCAGTGCAGATTTGGGTAATTCTCCCAAACAGGGGGTAAAACAGATGCTGAGACTAAGGGGAGGAGAATAGACTTTGAAGATGATGATTTTTATTTTGGCATCTCAGACTTGAGATTTGATGAACCAGTTGGAGCAAGCAATGAAACTGAAGCAGTTGCTAATCAAGAGATTCCGCATCACCAAACAGAGGAAAGAACTCATAATGATGATCCAACTGAGTTAGTAGGTTCAGGTGTTCAGATCTTACCTGAAACAATCTTGGACACATGTACAAGTCAACCTAAACAAGCTGTTTCCACTGCAGAGCAAGTATTTTCCACTACAGACCTTTCCAGACCTTATGGGGTATGGTACAGGATGAGTTTAAAGATGAAGACCCTGAAAAAGTCAAAGCTATGGAGTTATGGGAGCACTTCAGAAGACTTTATGCACCTGACCCAAGTGAAAGATACTGGAAGTTTGAAGCTCTTAATTTGAATACTCTTTGGAAGCATTACAGTTCAAGTGATGTTCATCATGTATATACACAAGCTGGTGTGGATGTGTCCATGCTTACAGAGAAGGAGTATCCATTAAGAGTTGGAGTTCTTACACTTATGATTTCTACAAAGCTCATATGTGAAGAAGTTGTTGGGAATTGCGGATTTGAAGATTACAAAACAAACAACTAGAAGTGAAGAAAGAAGAAACAAGAGGGGCCTAATATGTAATAGTTACTTAGCTTGATTAGTAAGCTAGGGTTTAGGGTTTCTTGTAACCTCCCTCTATTATATAAAGAGGGGTGGCGTTTAGGTTATAAGCATCCATTTCATAGCTAGTCTCTTCAATGAAAGCCTAGAAACGCATAGAGCGTGTTGTAGTTTTAGTAGTAGTAGTTTAATTTATGTTTTAATAAAGAAAACCTTGTTAGTAATGTTGATTGTTATTATTCAATATTCCGTTGTGCATATCAATGTTACTAATCCTAGATGGGCTTAAACGATTTCCTATAATTGGTATCAAGAGCCAGAGGCTCGTTATATCTAGGGATCTACAAGGTTTTCATCGTCAATAAAAAGCAGTTTCAAAGAAAGAGCAGATCTGATTGTCGTGAAGCAGTTTTGAAGAATGTTTACTGTCGAAGAGCAGATGTGAAAAAGGTACATGGTTTTTATTGTTATTCGATCATTTGTGGTTCTTTCATAAATTGATTGGTCGATTGAAGAAAATTAATCCTCGTACCAGTTAATTGTGTTTTCAATCGGCATATTTATGAAGTGCATGATAAGTCACGTTGTTACCTAGTGATTGATTAATGAAGGGCATTTATGGGTCTGTGATTGATTATCAAGGTAACATAGTACTGATTATTTTGTCGATATGTGGAATAATATAAAGGCTTATCTAATTGCTGTTGTGTCGAATTAATTGGTCATGATATCTCGTACTGATTCTACTCTTTAACACATTACGTGATCATGGGTCTGTTATAAACAATTGTTTAAGAGAACGTGGGTCGGTCAAGGTCAAACCATATATTGGTATTTCTTTACGAGGTGTTGCTGCTAGTTATTCTTATTGGTCGAAGTTTTAACAAGTGTCGGTGGTATATTTATGGTTTGAATATTCGTTTATGGGCTGATCAGTCAACAAAATTTGGTGTTGTCACTTTCTATGTGGTGCTGAAGTTGACGTATTCAAGGAATAGGTTCCCAATGTTGTATTTGTACATGGATGTTATATTATAAAATCATGGTTGGGATTATGTGTGATGCGGTATATAGATTATACGCTGGTCTTGAATGATGATCGGCTCATTCGTGGTGCTTGGTTTTATTTGAATTGGGCTGCTGATTGGTCGAATTGATTCTGCTGCTACATGTTTGGAATTATTTATTAATGTTGCTACACTTATTTGTTGATGCTGCTCGGATCCTACTGTCATTTATCTAGTTTTTGCTGATGATGACTGTTGGTTTCTGCTGATCGATTCTGTTGCTGCTTGGTTACTGCTGTTAGTTAAAAAAATGTATTGTTTCTACTGTTCGTTTCTGCTGGTTATTATAGGTCCGAAGATGCCCTTGGATCTTGAACAATGAAGATGTGTATGGTTCGTTTTGGAGATTCAGTTCGTGGTATAATTCTTGACTGGATTACAAATATTTTATGATGTCTTTTTCGCATTGAAGGAAGAGATGATCTATGTTACTGAGTTCATGATTCAATCAGATGGTTAGTATATTTTTAAGGGGAAGCTTATTGTTAAAAAATACTTAACCATCTACATGCATCACTTGAGGGGAAGCGTTTACGAGATGCACAAGACCCCTATTGGATGATTACAAAAAGGGGAAGATGATTTATGATGTGCAGCTTATTATTTTGTGATGACATGTTGTTTCTTCATGCAGATTGTTTTGTAATATCAAATAGGGGAAGATTTTTGGGAATTGCGGATTAGAAGATTACAAAACAAACAACTAGAAGTGAAGAAAGAAGAAACAAGAAGGGCCTAATATGTAATAGTTACTTAGCTTGATTATTAAGGTTTCTTGTAACCTCACTCTATTATATAAAGAGGGGTGGCGTCTAGGTTATAAGCATCCATTTCATAGCTAGTCTCTTCAATGAGAGTCTAGAAATGCGTAGAGCGTGTAGTAGTTTTAGTAGTAGTAGTAGTTTAATTTATGTTTTAATAAAGAAAACCTTGTTAGTAATGTTGATTGTTATTATTCAATATTCCACTATGCATATCAATGTTACTAATCCTAGATGGGCTTAAACGATTTCCTATAGAAATAACTCCTCATCTTCAAGACTTAGTGCAGAGAATTGTGGAGCAAAATTCAAGAGCCATTGCAAAGTTGAAAAAGAAATGAAGTGTTTGGAAGAATTCCCCATATCCTCACAGATGCTGATTGTTTGAAGAAATTATTGATTTGCAGAGAAATCATAAGTTTAGGGGAGGATTGTTGGGAATTACACTAATAGTTACCACGGCTAAGCATGAAGATGACCACTGCTGAAGAATGCACTAGCAGTGGAAACACATTACCAATGCTAGTACATAATATTACCACTGCTTATATGATAATTATTATGTATTCGTGTATAGATAAGTATAAAATAGATCTTGTGTATATTCTATTTAGATAGCTTTATACTTATCTTGTAAAGGACTCCGTTTGCTATAAAAGGAGGTCATAGGTTAAAGTTCTTCATACGTTTTTCTAAGAGCTTCAAGGTGTAAACCCTAGTGATATTCAGATCACTCGTATTCAATATATTAAAGCTACAAGTTTGGTTAAACCTTTGTGTTACTTATATACAACTGTTCTTACTCACAATACATCATATAACCAATCTTCTAAGTACTACTAAGTAAATTCCGCGTGCTTGTTAGTATTATTCAAAGTATCACTCTAACACAAGGCATGTGTTTAGATCCATCATCTATCATGATATTTAGATGTCTCCTTGCACTTGGAGTAATTGAATCTTCCAATTGCATAGCCTTTTTGTTCATGGACCATACCCTTTGCTTGAGATAAATCCTTATGTCTTCTAACATGGTGATAATAGGTTTTCCTCTTGCATTTAAAATCCTACCATTGAATGCTTCTGATATGCCATTTTCAAAGGCTGCAGTGCCTCTATCCATTTCAAAAAAAGCCCTAGACCAAGTGTTTGGGTTATGTTCAACTAACCACTTATGAGCCTCCACATCCAACATCTTTATCTGCTACATGTATTGATCAAACTGTTCTTGTATTGATCAAACTGTTTGGGTTATGTTCAAATAACCACTTACGAGCCTCCTCATCCAACATCTTTATCTGCACCACTTATGAGCCTCCTCTATCCTACAACCATCTGCCCAACCTGCCTTCAGACCCAAGAAACAAACATACATTCTTTTAAAGTACATTAGTCCATTATTTTTTTCTTCTAAGTCCAAGTGGCAAGTGGAACCTGGGTGAGAGTCTAGTATTGCTTGTCTATATTCCCACAACCTACTGTAATGTTCAACTAGACCTCATTCATGATCAAACAATGCACACTGTTTAGCCCTTTTACATTGTCCTAGACTGACCTCAATCCTAAATTTCTCCCTAATTGAATTTTGCATATACTTGTAAGTTAACCATGGATTGTCTATTATCTCCCTTGCATAATGATGAGCTATCCACTTATAAGTCACCAAAGATCCTAATGAATAATTTCTACAACATTTATGATCAGGATACAAAGTCTTAATTTGGAAAGACTTCTCGGTACTCATCCCACTAGCCCATAGTCTGAATGTGCAATACCCCTGGTTTCCAAGCCTTTGTTTCTCTTCCTTTTTCTTTTTTACCCATCTCTCTGTTGTTTTCTTGCTTATTTTATTCAACCAAGGATCATCATTAGAAATTTTGGGAATTTGGACATTTTCCTCACCCTCTGTTTGAAAATCCACAAAATCCTTAACATCATCTAGGTTTTCTTGTTTGTCATTATCAGAGAAGTCACTCTCACTATCTTGGCTAACCAAATTATCATTTTTTACCATTTCCATAACATTATAACCATTATGCTCATTATATAAGTCCATCTTACAATCATTTTCAAGGGCTGCTGTAACAAAATCAGCTAAATGTTCATCTGTTTTAAGCTCTTTTAGACCTAAATTTAGTGGGACACCAGGTTTAATGTACTAAAAGGACTGAGGAGAAACAAGAACAAGTTTGTGCATAAGTGGAAAAAACTCACTAAATATTAGCCCCTCGAAATCAATGTCTTCAACTACACGAGGCCGCCTTCCAGATACTGAAGTGGGTTAGTCACGAAAACACCATCGTGATAAAGGTTGATGGTGAAATTAACCATCTTTCATCAAATCTGCATAATTAGGCTTTCAGATAGAAATTAGGGGTTTAAAAATTGAGCATTTACAAGACAAATTAACAAGTATAAAATGATAAATACATGTTTATATTAACATACTTTTAAGCAATCGAAGCCAATTTTGACAGATTTAATGAATATGTAAATTAGGGTTTCGTGGGTGTTTTATTAGCGGGAAATGTGAGTTGACTAAAGTGATGTGTGAATATATAGATATTTTTTTTTTTCAAAATGCCATATCTTTAATTCCACATGTCATATATAAACAAAATAGCGCTGACGTGTAGGGTACAACTAAAAACGGGACAAAAAATGTTAGCATAATACAAAATTTATAAAACTTAATTAGGTAAAATGATATTAAAATTAGTAGATAGAGCATAATGACTTTTTTGATCCACATATATTACCATTGCGATTATGTGGCTTAGCATTTAGAGCATCAGATGTCGAAGAATTATCCGTTTTGTATTATAGCAAAAAGCGCGGTTACCTCATTCTTTTTACCTATAACTTAAACAAAAAACACCCTCCATCATTTTAACCAACGCATAAACCAATAAAACCCAAATACAAGAAAAAATAATAATAAAAAATAAATAAAAATAAAAAACGTATGGCGTGGGATGATCATGACGACGCCAACCCTATGGGGAGAAGAGGATTTCAGGCTCGAGTTATTCGTTTACGTTAGGAGAAGAGGCGATACTTTCCAGCCAGGGATGGAGCTTCAACAAATCTCTTACGGGGGCCGAAATCATGTGAAATCAAGTGTGTAGTTTTATATGTACATGTACAAGAGAACGTACAATTTTCAACCAACTTTACTTGTGCAATAAGATAAAATTTTATTGGCTATTATTCAATATGCATGGTAGTTAAATCATAAAAAGATAATAACAAAAAAAAAAAGCACTTAACCAGTATAGAAATTAAGAAATTATATCAAATAAGTAAGGATCAAATGAGAAATAATAGTAAAATGAAAAGAATAAGAAGTAATCACAGCCGCACATTTCATATGCATCTACAAAATAAGATGCATCTCCCATGAAATTCTCCTTATTCATTTGAATGCGTGGCTACAAACATTTCTCATTCTTCTTATTTTATTTTCTCTTCTTACTAGATCCATTCCCATCAAAGTATATCAAAGTAGTTTTTGTTTTAAAAGGAATGCAAATACACTAGATGTGGAGCACGAAAATAGGAGGTGATTGTTTCTTTCCTATTTTTGTTGGAGGGCTACTAAGTACTCCATCCGTCCCATAATTATTGTCATGTGTTGACTTTTGAAAACTTTTTATTTTCAACTTTGACTTTAAATATTTTTATTTGTGTTATATATTACTTGATGAAAAATATACGAATAGACTGAGTTTTAAATGTATTTTCATTGGTATAATTTTCATCAATTATTGTATAACAATATATCTATATAGTGTAAGGCTATTTTCAGAACCAAATAAACTGCGAGAACTGCGAGAACCAATCTGATCCGTTTATTTTTTTGATCAATGGATGAAAATCATTGTGGCATTTTTGTAAATAAAACAAACACAATATGCGGTTGACAATTTGGAAATGGGTATTCAAGTAATTTTACACTGGATCAAATTAAAACCTATCCTACATTTGCTCCCCACTCACGATCTGTGATATACATTCAAATAGTAGTAACTTCACTCTCCTAAAACCCCTAGCCACTTTTCGTCTCTCCATTTTAATGGCCACCGAAAAAAACTGCACCATGCTTCATCTCTGTCGATCTAAAAACGCCTGAAACAATGGAATAGTCCCCCTCTATTTCCCTCTATGTGCAACATGGCTACGAAACGCAAAGAGTTATCATTTTCGATCTATATAAACCTGATAAATCGATCTTGGTTTAAACGTCAAAAAGGTAATCGTAGATTTAAAGTCGAGTATTTTTTTCCTAATTGTTGTGCCATGTTGTGGCTATACTACTCATTTTTTTCTATTGATAGGAGTCAAATGCTTTTTTTCTTTTTCTTTTTCTTTTTATTTTTTTTTTTCTTGTTTTGATATGTGTTTGTACAGTTTTAAATATGGCTTTCGACTTATAAAATATTCGATTTGAAAAAGTCAAGTTATCATTTTTGTTACAAAAGTTATTGTTTCGAAAAAAAAATATATATATATATATATATATATATATGTCATATGTTTGTAACTTATCATTCTCGAAGTTATCTTGTAGATCTAACTTAAAAAGAAAGAAAAAGGAGAAGGAAAGATGGGATAGTACCATGTGCGCAGTTGGTTTGGTCAAGAAGTATGGGGAGAAGAATGGTTGAAGTAGCAGGTGAAGAAGTGAGTGAATGACTTTTTTGCTTTTGCATAACGTAATACAGTACATTTTTTTTTTCTTTTCTTTTAAAACAAAAATCCAACTTCTTATTTTATGATTGTTGATTGACCTATTCATTTTTGGTACATGTTAATATTAAAATAAAATGTTGTTTGTGGGTTTAATGTTAAGTTTTTGTTGGTAAATACATGTGCACACTTCAAAACACTGGTCGGATGAGATAGATTTGAATATGTTGACTTAGTTGTAGTTTGTTGGTAATGTTTTTGTGGTAAAATAATATTTATATCCATTACTTTTTTTTTCCTCTTATCGTCTAAGTGTGCATATGTGTTTTTAGAGTGTTTGGTGAATTTGAAACTTATATGCATATGTGTTTTTACAGTTTCATGAACTTGTTCTTTTTGTGCATGTGTGTTTTGTTAGTTGTTATGATTAAATAATTCGTATATTATTTGTTTGTCGTTACAGGTATGAGTATAATGAGCAATATGAAGAGTGCACATATGTACTATAAGGGCGTATGGACGAACTCAAATGCACATATGCATACAAAGAGATCGAGAGGGGCCAATGAGGAAAAATACATGTGCATAGGCAACATGTATATACAAAGATCACGAGAGTCTCTTATTGTGTTAATTATTATTAGTGCACACATGTATAATCAATATATTGTATTTTCGTTTTCTTTTAGACATTTGTGTAATGTTTATGTTCTTGATTTTAAGTTTTGAATATTAAAGAATTGTACTCCAAAACACATTCTTTAGAAAAACACACATGCACTCACTTTTAGAAAACATAATTGTTGAAAAAAAAACCAAAAAAAAAAACAAAAACAAAAAAAAAAAAAAAAAAAAAAAAAAAAAAAAAAACAATTATGAAACAATGATTTAAGCGATTGAACACTAGATTATACGAAAAAAAACACATATGCTAGATTCTCAAATCATGCATCCTGAAATAAGAAATTATTAAGAAAAAAAACCCTAAAAATTAGGAACTATAAAAACGTTTTTTTATTAAAAATATAAAAAAGAAAATAAAAATATAATTTTACTATTGTAACCATTTGAATTAAATAATAAAAATGAATGTCCAAAAAATTCTGATTGATTGATGTTGGTTCTCGCAGTTCCGCAATTTATTTGGTTCTGAAAAAAACCTCACCCTATATATATATATATATATATATATATATATATATATATATATATATATATATATATATATATATATATATATATATATATATATATATATATATATATATATATATATATATATATATATATATATATATAGGGTAGGGTTCTAAAGAAAAGTGCAATTTGTTAGAAAAGTGAGAAAAAAAGTTATAAGGGTCAAATTTAACAATAGTCGAAAGATAAGGGGAAAAGTTTAAATAGCGCTACCAGACACGCGACACTCACAAAAAACATGTTTTCTCATACCACACACCACAAACCACACACAAAAAAAAACACGTTTTCTCCCACTTTCTTATAATCTTACCGTTTTTTTTCCGATCAATGTTCCGATCAAAAAACCCAATCAATCCAATCAAATAACATCGTTTTTTTTCCGATCATCATAAAAATGATGAAAAATAGATTCAGGAACCGTAAGTGCACTAATTTTAATTATTCCGATCATGATTTGTTTTTTATGTTTTTTGTTTTTATTTTTTTATTTTTTATTAATCTCTTAATTTGATGTTTTTTTTTCAATTTCAGCTACTCGCATAAGTCCACGAACACTGGAGAAGAACAAAAGTATTGAAGAAAATCAATCAGAATGTAAGAATTTGACGTATTTGTTAGAATGTGGTTGTATTTTAGTGCATTTGTGTTAAAAATATGTTAATAATGTGTTGAAGCATCAGTGATGATAAGTTTGAAAAATGTGTGAAATTAGATAATTTGTTAGAATGTGGTTGTGTTTTAGGGCATCGATGAGCCTAAAGGAGTTCCAATCAACCGAGCCACCAGGAAGCATCAGTGTTGAAAAGTTTGAATAATATGAAAAATTAGCAAATTTGTTAGAATGATGTTGAATTTTAGAGCATCTGTGTTAATAATATGAAGGCATCTATATGTAATATTTTTTAATGCATCTTTATGGAATATTTTTAATGCATCTTTATGGAGTATTTTAGAATATTTGTTTTTTATATAGTTTTGGTTCATTGGATATTATGTTTGCATCATCGCAAACTATAAATATGTTGTTATGTACACTGAAATTGTGGTTGATAGTTGTTTATATTTGTTGGATCAGTGTCATTGAGTTTTAGGTGATTTATAGTTGTGGTTAGAATAGAATGAGCATTGATAATGAAGTTTACATCGTGAATTATGTGTAAGTAGTTATACTTTATATATCGGATTTTTGGACTTGTAAATAGATGTGATACTGAGTGATATTGTTTTCGTTCACATGGTTAAATTTGATGATATTCTGGTTTACTGGTTTCAGAACTGGATTAATGTAGTGTTTTAAGGTGATTTTGATAAATTATTAGACGAGATTGGTGAGAAAGTGTTATATCCAATATAACATATACCTGTATGATGTTTAAATTTTGGTTTCGGATAATCAGTCATGAATATATCCTTTTTTTTGCTTGATTGATTAGATTAACTGAGTGTTAGATATGATTGTTGTTGCTTGATTTATACGTCAAGTTAAGTTTATATGTTTAGCTTTAGATATGATTGTTGTTACTTGATTTACGCATTTTATATTATGAATAGGGCATCTAATATTGTACATTTGTATTAAACATGACAATTATTTTTCAATTACAATTTCAGCAACAGAAAGGGAAACCGAAGAAGAGTCTGAAACTGAAGCAGGGAAGTCACAAAATAGTAAGTCAACGGATTACATTTGAGAATTGAGAGGCATTTTACATTATCGCATAAATTATTGAATCTGTTTTAATATTGAATTATGACAACAAATTGATTGTTTATTGCGTATGTATTAAGATTGTATTAGAGCATCAGTTTTATGATTGTATTAGGGCATCAAGTTATCAAAAAATCATAATGAAATCTTTTAAGGTTTATGATACTTTGCTTGAATGTCTTAAATGATATATTAAGGCATCATATTGTTTGAAAAAATAACGTTTGTTAGATAAATTATGTATGGTTTAGCCAATATGATTAATACATGGAACGCTGAAATCGGTTGGATAAATTGTGTATTTGATTAGTGCATCTCTATGGAATACTTTAGTGCATATGTATGGAATAAATTAGATAATCATTATATATATATTTTTAGGGCATTTGTATGTAATATTTTAGGGCATCTGTATGTATGTAATATTTTAGGGCATCTGGATGTAATATTTTAGGGCATCTGTATGTAATATTTTAGTGCATATGTATGTAATATTTTAGTGCGTATGAATGTAATACTTTAGTGAATCAGTTTATAATTTGTTTAGTGCATATGTATGGAATCTTTTAGTGCATCTGTATGTAATATTTGAATACAGGGCAATAGCTTTAGTTTCTTAGAAATGCATAGTGCAGACTTGATCACATAATCGACTAGTCCTAGTAAACTGACTATGGCTTCTTGATCTATATGTAGAAGCTGATTCAAGCATCTCTTCAGCAGCAGCAGAAGTTGCAGAATATGTCTGCATACGTTCCATCTTATATTCCCGAAAGGGAAAAAGTTAGATATCAAGATACTAGCGCAAGGTGCCTATTTCTTCGTGTCTATCTTACTTTTCATATAATCAGCCATTCTGTTGGGCACGAGTTTAATTCTAATGCTCATATTTGTGTCCTTCACATTTCCGTCTAGTTACCTTATGGAGGAACCTACACGACAAGATCATTCTTTTGGATTTCAAGAACCAAGGGAGGAGCCTGCATCATTACCCAAAGTGAGCATCCATTTACTTTCTATATATGCTAGGATGATCCAGCTCATGCTAACAGACTTGTAATAGTATTGGTTAAGGACATCAACTTGTGGATCTGTGTAGATGATTCATCTATGAGCTTTTGATCATGTATTAAATGGAAAGTTTGCTTCTCTGAATTAACTTGGATCAACTGAACTAAAACAACCTTCATATTTTACAATAAGTTTTATGAGTGTATCTTATTTTTACATATAATAACCTTTTTATGCTAAATATAATATTATTCAAGAATATGAAACTTATAATGTAAGGTACTAATAATAATTCCGTATTCCCCTGTGGGTTAATTTATCTTAATTACTAACTTTCACAATATTCTTTCACATTATAGGAGAAAAAACTTCGTGGTTCCCTACCTTTATGGTACATTACCGATGAAGAACTGTGGCTCGGGAGGTACTTTAGTGCATCCGTTTCATATGCATCAATAGATTTAGTGCATCTTGTCAGGCTATCATACCATCCTGTATTTAATATGCTTAAACATATAATAATCTTTTTTTGGGTAAAGGGATCTCCACCCTGGTAAAATATATTAACCAAATAAACGTTTAAAGTAAACATATAATAATCTATAAACTTAATCATTGGCATTTTTTATTCTTTATATGATGAGATGGATATCAGGCATTTTTTCATCCATGAGAATTAGTGTTAATTTTCTGCTATTCAGCACAAACTTGCAAAAATAATGAAGCAATCTGTTACCTAAGTAGATTGCAATTTATTGACAGTAAATCATGCACTTCTCATATTCAAACATATTCAGTTTATGTATGTATGTTTAGTATATGATTAGTGCATCGTTAATCATATTTAAGGCATCTGTATGTATTTAAAACAGGTTCTTATGTTCTTATGCTGATATTAACTTGTGTATTCTCATCGCTTGTTTATTTGTTTTCCAAAATGATTTTTCAGATGAAAAACTTATATTTGGTTTTATATAATCTCATGTCTTTAGGTGCATAGTTTAGAACTAACTTAGAGTTGTAATGTAGGACGACACTTGGATTCTGGGCTGGTCATAGGAATTCCAGAATAAGAGTGATACTGGCACGCACATAGGAACCAAGAATTCATAGTCAAGGTTCTTATGTTGAGTCTTCTTCACCATTCAAACCTTGTCACTTTGACCGGCTACTACGCAGACGAAGACCACAGACTCCTGGTTTACGAGTATATGCCACAAGGTAGTAGAAACAATTATGTGGTATTAGTTCATGTTTTTAAATACTTTAAATTGTAGAATAGTTATTTTTTGTTTTATCAAGCTACGATGTAGCAAATAGAATGTTGAGATTTGTACTAGAGCTATATATTACTTTTGTACGCACATGGTAATGAAATGCTACAGTACTTTATATAAAAATGCTATTGTTGAAGTAAAAGTGATTGAATGACTATATAATGATCATTGGGATGATATATCCAACTTAATAAAATGTATAAAAGAAAGGTGCATCAGAATAATAACGGTGAACCATTGCTTTGAACAACAAGTGTTTCTATTTACTTAATGTAGAATCATCTTGCAATATAAGTATTTAAAAATAAACTTTAGTTATTGAAATAAAAAAAATGCTTTTGTTAAAGTAAAAACACTTAAATGATTGTATAAGAATGGTTAAGAATGATTGGAATGATATATCCCCGAAAAGGTGCATCAATGTTAATAACAAAGGTGCATCATTGCTAAACAAAAAGTGCTCATTTGCATGATAAACATACATTAATAGTGCTAATGATATCAATGAACAATTTATTTACAAATGTTTCATATTCCGATAAAGAATAGAGAATACGGAAAAGTATCAAACACAAAAAACTGTCAAATAAAATATACAAAAATCGCCATTCTTATAGCATATTTGAGCAGCTCCATGAACTCAGCAAGTAGGTATCTATTGAATATCATCAGTTACTCCATTTCACCTCATAAACGTTAAAAATCTCAATTTCCTAGCTTATTTGCACCTTCTTTTCATCTCATTCAAGCTTCTTACTTCTATCTTGATTCAATATAAGCTCATAAAAGTCTTGCACCACCTTTGCATGAGAAGAAATTTTCGTGCCTTATGATTATGACTTGAGCTTATTTGGGTTTTGCTGGCTTGTGAGAGCTTTTGTTTCGTTTTTGTTTAGCTTATTTACAAGTTTTAAAGTCGTTATCTTTAGCTTTTTAATCTTTATTTTGAGTCTAAAAATGATTTTTAGTTACAAGCCCTAGAAATATGTTTTGCTTATTTTGATTAGTTGTGTTTTCTATAGCTTATTTTGAGTATTGGTCTTGCTTAATATTGAGTTTAAATAAGTTTTCATTAAGTTTTTATAAATATTTTACGTAAAAAAATATGTCCAGTATGTCATTAGGGTTTACTAGCGAGTTTGAAGCTTATTAGGGTTTAGTAGCGAGTATGGTTCAATTGACATAGCGAGTATGCTATTTATTTTAGGTCTAGCGAGTTTAATCTTGGCTAGAATAGCGAGTTTGGTATTGGCTCAAACCCTAGCGAGTATGGTTCATGTTTTATGCTTAGCGAGTTTGGGTTCACAAAAGGGTCTAGCGAGTTTCTTTTTCATTTTGGTCTAGCGAGTTTGGTTTCTTTAGTGTCTAGCGAGTTTCATTTTCCATAGGTAGCGAGTTTGTATTTGTATTTTCAAGTCTAGCAAGTTTCAAAGTTTGGTAGCGAGTTTAGTTTCATTTCCAGTAGCATAGCGAGTTTGGTCCAATGTTTTACATAGCGAGTTTTATTTTTCTTGTGTAGCGAGTTTAGGTTTTTATTTTCTTTAGTTTTCGAGTCTTAGTCTTTTATTGTCGTGTCTTGTTTATTTCTTAAGCCGAGCTAGGCTTATTGGCACTCCATCGTTCATCGAGTGGAGTTTACTTTTATTTATTTCATACCGTTACTCTGTCGAATTTTCTTTTGAACTTTTTAACTTAGTTTAATTTTCTTTCGTTAATTAAATACAAAACAACAAAAACATTTTCTTTATTTCTTTCTTTCTTAGTTTATCTCTTTTATTTCTTTTTCGCTTTACTTAGTCTCATGTTTTCTATTCAAGTTAAACTCATTTCTTTTTTTTCTCGTTCTTTATTTCATTTAAACTTTATGCAAGCCTTTCGTAGTATAACTAAAACAAATTCACATCTTTTAAACCATTCATCTCACATAACTCACGACTTGAGTGACTAGATCAATTTCAACGCTCGTTGGGACAACGATACCCGTGGTTCTTGCTTTCACTAGCTTAGAATCGCCTTATCAATGTGTAAATGTCTAAAGAAATCTATACAAAACCAATTACAGGTACAAAAATCCAATGAAGGCAACGACTTTTCGGGAACATTTCAATCATCCTAATCCTAACGCTAACCATAAACATTTATAAATGCTATTTCATAAATCCCAAAAACTACTGCTGAAACACATGTATTGGAGCTAGTAGTGCATCACAGCTATAAAATTCTTTGAGACATTTTGCAAACACTTATGTGTGTGCCCTCCAATAAGTGAACATATTTAGACCCAAAAAAACCTTATAAAATATCAAAAACGATAATAAAGTCATATATTGCAAACGATGATGTAATATGATCATATTAATCGACGGTAACAGTAAGAAAAAAACTTACTTTCAAACTTGAAATGATGAATGATTACATTTTTGGTATGAAATGGTGGGGAACGATGGTGAGGTGGGAATGGGTGCGAACGATGGTGAACGGTGGGGAATGGTGGTGAACGACGGAGAAGCTGTTGTGAAAGGCAGTGGATGAGAAGGCGCCAGTAACTGAGACGAGAAAGAAGAAAGAGAATGGAAAAAGAGAGATATTGAGAAAGAAAAGCATATATAGATAGAAGGAAGAAAGGGATGTATTACAAAAAAGACTCTGAAAATTAAAGAAGCGCAGCAAAGTGCCCCTTAGTTAGCAGGAAAAAAAGGAGGGGAAGGGAGAGAATATTTGTACACTTTCCCACTTTTCTACCAAAGTGGACTTTTCCTATGATCCCACCGTCGTAGTATATATTATTATAAATATAAATATAAATATATATAAACACCTCATCAAATCTCTCTCATCGATCTCTCATATCTATAGTCTATATAATAGTAAATATAATATATATATATATATATAATATATATAAATACTTATATAGATAT
>LBNU01031570.1:50004-76229 GCA_014162995.1 Artemisia annua | reverse complement strand
TCATTATATTTGAAAATTAAAACAATACATTATTTACGTTAATGTAAAACAGTTTTTTTGTTGTTTTTTTTTTTTTTTTTTTTTTCCACTGCTTCAACAATCAAATAATAAAATACTAAAAAATTTAACAACAAAATGTTACAAATAAATTACAACAAAAACTGGAAAAAATCAATTTAATAGACTAATTTAAAACAACTAAACACCCATACAAAATAGCCAATCCGATGAACCACTAATTCCGCGACGCAGCAGATTGGCAGGACATCTATTACAAACCCGAACCAAGTCCAAAAATTAAACAACAAACAAATAGTAGTAAAAAGTTTAAAAAGCAACTGACAAACCAAATCACAATCGAAACTCAACAACAACGATCAATAACCATAAAAAGAATACCAAAAAACATCAAGAATATCAAAACACAACTGAGTGACTCGGTGTGGATCTACTCAATTGGATCGCCGACCCAGACACCAAAAAAACGTATCACACGATTTTAGAGTACGAACCATTTAATACATTTCTCTCCCTTGGTTATCGATCTCCTCTGGTTAAGAATTTCAAGGAACCTAAGTTAAGGAAAAAGTGTATAGTTTGGTTACAATATTATAAAAGACTGGACCGAGTACCAACTCAATGACGCCCAAACATGAGGGCCAAAAAATAAAGTAGCTAATGGACTGAAGTTGGGCTGAATGTTAGCCCATTATTTTTATTATAAAAAAATTGGTTGGGCTCAATTTTTTAATATTGTTCACGATTCCATAAGCCATCAACGTAATTAGTATATATAGATAATTTCTTTTCCAGTGAATAATGTCTATTGATGAATGAGACTCTGAATTGGTTGCAAGTAGTGAAGTTTGGGTATAGATTTATGTTTAATTTTAGCTTCCCTTATGGCTGCAACTCCAACTCCAACTCGTGCACAACACAAAAGAAACAGGAATATACTACTACAAGAAGATACTTATACAAAGTTATTGGCGTACATGTCTAGGTATGGCTTTTCAAGCTTAACGCCGCAGTTAGTCATTTACTTAACAACTCAAATAATGTGGCTTTAACTTCATTTACAACTCCTGAGTGTAAATGTAAGTGAAAATACACATGGAATATTGTCAGCCTACAAGTCTTTTTTTCATACAAATAATTTTAATGATACAGTTCTTCATCTGTTAGTTAATTAAGTCATCATGGAAATGGAAGGTTATTCATGTTATTATTCTGGGTTCGTTGCTTAGATTGAAATTTATGCTGTAGACATGCAATGTAATGTCTAGTGAGGACGACTAAGTTTTTCGTAAAGTAGAATGTATGCAATTTAACTTTATCTTATTATATTATTGTGTGATCCATCCATTTTGAAATTGTTGATTTGATTCCTAACAAGCTAGTAAATGCTCACCCATTGCGTTGAGACGTTGAAATAAACTACATATGGTATTTATGGATAAAACTACAATTTCAAAAGTACACGGTTTATATCTATTGCATGTGGTTACCATCATCTACTCAAAAGATGCAACCGTGCTTTTGTCATACTTTATGTATATATTTTCCAACCATCTTATAATGTGTGGGTCTTATACTCGACTATCGACGATATGTAACTTAGCAAAATATGAGGGGTTCTAGAAATAGGTCATGGTGCAATGGTTTGTCTAACACATAGTCTTAAAATAGTTCTTGCATATGATACCAAAGTTGAATAAGTAAGGAAGATACGTTGGAAGATACATAAATGCATTTTTATTTGAGTTAGCCTTTTATGCTTAATCTTTGTTTTTGCGCGGTTGCTGGAATTTTTTAATGACGACTTTGTTGTCTCTTGTTTATCAGCAACAAATACATAATTACAATGAGCGTTTAGCTGTTAATATAATGTAATTGTATATTTAATTTGTCTTATAATTAAGTTATTGAGAACTAAGGGATTGTGGTTACCTTGTTTTTTAAGATAGTCGCCATTACCCAAACTTGTCTATTTGTGTAAGAGGGAATGATCACACATATACTACGATTATTGCTTCTAAAAAGTTTCGTTGGCTAAAGAATAGACGAAACGTGGTTATTGACCATTAAACTGCCATGAGTAAGGCATATGACATAATTGAATGCTCCGATGACTACTATATATCAATTACGTTTTCTCTTTCTTTGCTTTGCGCGTTTGGTTACGACTATTGTATCGACATTTTATTTCTCTTTAAAATTAACGTGAAAAGTCCAAGAACAAGTATAACCTACCAAAGGTTTTCATTAAAGGGACCCATTATCTCCTTACCAATTTTATATGGTGTGTTGAGGTGTTGTTTAGTTCAACAAAGCAAGGACACGCATGAAATCAAGGTATTAGGGATATGTAGAAATGCTCATTGTAAGTTACTTGTTTTTTCCCCTTTTAATGAGAGTTTTTTCTTTGCTCGTGCAAGTACAACCGAATGTAAAAAGACTAAAGAGTGAGGTTGACAAGTATAATCAAGCACTTGGTGAACTTGTAATTTATGGCAAACTTGAGATTATGTTTAGTCCACGTGTTTCAGTAAACACGTATATGCAAGTGATTTTCCACAATAGGGATTCACAAGGTGACTTGTCGAACCAAGTACCTAGGTATGCGATTAGTTATTAGGTGATCAAAGAAAATGGTTTTAAGCTATCGCTGTATATATTACAAAGAAACTGTTTGGTTAGAGGGAGAATACATTGTCTATAAGGTTGGCTTTAATGGTAATCATTACCATTACCTTCACGTGAACGTCATATCACCATTCAACAGTTCACCACTATCATCATCTTTTACTTTTAATGGTCATCATCATTAGAAATACACATTTTATACAAATATACCCTACAAAATAATCCACACACACTCAGATGATGATAATAATAATAATAATAATAATAATAATAATAATAATAATAATAATAATAATAGTAATAATAATAAATAAATAAATAAATAAATAAAAGATAATAGTGAGGGTGGTCACCATTATGTGCAAAAAATAGAAGTGATGAGGGTGTTTTTAATGGTGGTTACGCGTGAGAAGAAGGTGAGAGGTGTGATAATGGTGAGGCCCCCATTTTGACTAGTCTAAGTAAAAAAGATATACTTATCAACTTAATCACTCAATCTTTTCTGGTTTATACCATGAGTATATTTGAGTGAAAATTTATAGCATAGACTGTTTGAAAAAGTTTTCACGAAAAACGACCCTGAAATTGTGGGTTACAAAAAACGACATAGTGAGCAAAATAAGTTTGCTCAAACTATTTTTTGTTTTGCTCGTCATGTCATTTGCTTGCCAATAGTGTATTTAATGGATTTCACTGGATGTTGACACGTAGATAAGCAAGAAAATACTTTGCTTGTCATCCCAATTTTGCTCTCTATTATATTGTGATTTCCTAACTTGAGATAAATATCATGTATTCATGTATAACTTCATTGAAAACTTTTCCATGATTGTTGATATACAGGCCTAATAAAGGGGCCTAATGGTGGACCTAAAGCTTTAAATACTTGTACAGACTGTACAAGTATTTAAAGCTTTAGGTCCACCATTAGGTCCCTTTATTAGGTCCACCAAACATATTCCTAAATGTAAAAATAAGTAGCAAGCAAATGATAAGTCCGAGCAAAATGAAAAAGCGAGCAACCCCATTTGCTTGACATGTCCTTTTATTTTTTTCGTTGGATAAGTATTGTGCCACGTGGAAGTAGCGAGCAAACGAGATTGGAGAGCAAATGTATTTGCTCGCCATGTCCACTTTTATAATGTGAAAAAATAGTGTCGATTTTGGTTATTCAATTTAAGAAATGAGAGCCCATTTAGTATATGGTTATGGGTAATGAGCCATTACCGAATAAATTGGGAGGAATGTTTTTCTCTTTCTCTTTTCCCACCATTATCATTGTCTTTTTCTTTTCTTTTAGAGGAGTGCTAGACTCACTCACATTTTACAAAATTTCTCCCACATAATGAGGTGGAATGCATCTTAGCCACCCAATGATCTCACTTGATCAATTAATGCTCTCACATGAGTGGCTAAGATGCATGCCACCTTATTGTGTGGGAGAAATTTTGTAAAATGTGAGTGAGTCTAGCACTCCTCTTTCTTTTATTGACTTTGAACCACGCATATTTTTGGGCAAGTCAAAGTTTTTACACAAGCCCAAAATGGTCCAGTGAGTTAATTTGGAGGTGGACATAATAAATAAGACCAAATTAACCACCTGTATCCATCCATCCAGTGTAAAAAACATCGACAGTCTCCTCGTTCATATCGCCCTATAGTTTAAACTACTACTCTGATTTCATCGCCACTAGACCCATACAAAAATAACCCCACAACACAACTCTCATTTCCCACCTGCCCATTGCAATTCACACCCACATTCACATTTCTTCATGGCTTCATTCACCGTGAATTGTCCCAAAACTTCATCACCAGCAGCAGCTGTATTTGCAGCCCACTCTAACCCCAACCAAATCCCCAAAAAGACTTCCTCAGTTGCTCTCTTTCAATCGGATTTGAAATCCAACCGCTCATTGATCGCTGGTGTTCAGGTACATCAAATATATTATGTTATTAGTTTAATTCCAGTTTTAGTAGTGTGATCTGATAGAGTACTAATGTTTTCCTAGAGATAACAAGTTAGCATTCGAGTTACATACATATGTCACTATCTATAATAGAGTGTCACTATCGCGCTATGCTGGCTGTAGTCGAATTATTGTTTCGTTTGATAGGGTTGTTGGATAAGATAAGTTGTGTAGTGTAACAAGTTGCATCTTTTACGTTAGGGATAATAACAAAAAAAATGTATCTAACTTGTCCGTTTTTGTTGTTATGTGTAGCCCCTTTTTTTTTGCTATTGAAATACAAACCTTTCGAATTTCGACCATTGTGTGTATTTTGTTTATTTACAATGACCATTTTACCCTTGGATGTTAACGGGGTGGTTAAATAAGGGTAGAATGGTCACAAAATACACACAAAAGTTGAAATTTGAAAGGTTTGTGTTTTAATAGGAAAAAAAGGCTACACCGAAGAACAAAAATGGACAAGCTAGATACATTTTTTTTTTGTTATTATCCCTTTAAATTACTACTTCCCTGTCTGATTTTTCTCGAAAATAAGTGTCCGTTTCAAATTTTTACCACTCAGGTCAAGATGAAATTTCATTGGTGTGCTATTTTTACTTGAATATGGTTTGTAAGAAAGTTGTGTCATCCGGTTCTCTTTGTTTGAAGTTAGACTTGGGCTAAATTATGGTGTCATTGTCATATTTAGTCTTTGCGAATAATGTGGGGACCTGGTGGGTTGGGTAACGGATTGATAAAGGTAAGAACTTTCTGATTATTCAAAAAGTAGTTAAATTTACTAAACATCATGATTAGAACAACTTATATACTAGTATAACAATGCAACTTTAATTAAAACAATAGTAATAATTTAAGAGGTTGTAATTTTTAGAAAGGTTCGAATTTTACGTGTTTGTGTTGTTGGAAGTAAAATATGACCTCCAATTGACACATTTTTAGGTAAGTGGGTTCAAATTCAAATAGACATTCTAACTTTACTATCTGAAGGGCATACTTGGCAATCGAAAGCATGACATAATTTCCATGTGCTTTTACACTAGTCTTAAGTTATGCCAACAGGGTACATTTTTCATGTGATTTATTAACTAAAAACGGATGAGGTTTACCCTGCTCAAATTACACCGGAGGGCGAGTCTTTTGACGCCTAACGGGGCTTCCTTGGCCACCCCAAGATATGTAATTAGTGAGGTTTGGACTTGAGACCTCTTGTGAGGATATCAGGGTGCCTAACCACTAGGCTACCTTGGTGGTGGTTAATTGATTCATTAACTTTTAATGCCTAAAGTTTTGCGTTCCTGATCACAAAGGGGAGCATATTAAATTGAGATTAAAAATGGTTTCTCTTCTGTATAAACTGCCGGGGAAATTTTACCGAAAGTGAATATATACACACACTTGAAAATTAAAATTTGGCGATAGCTTAGGTTTATGTTTCTGCCTTGTACACTGTGATAGAAGGTATTTATGTGTTTTTTCACACAGACTAGCAATCAACATTTGCTTATGTAATGAAAAGTTGTGTGCATATCAAATTTATGGTAATGCTTATGTTTGCCGAATCTGCAAATCATTCTTAATGCGAATTTTAATGTTTCCAATCAATTTGTTCGTTATATCACAACAAATTTTGTTTTATCAACCCAATGTATAAAATACGTGCGTATTTAGGACTTCAACATGTTTTTGAGTCGGTATTCTCTGCTTAACACAGTTGTAAGCATTAAAACAGAGGTTTGAACCAAACCAAGTTACCACTATGGTTGTCATATGTACTAGAAACTGTATTTCATATGAGACTACTCATGGAAAAAGTTATCTGCAGTAATTAACTTCGTCTTTACTTATTATCTCACGTTAGGGTACAACTCATAAAATCAGGCTGAGTTAATTTTGATGTAATGCTAATCAATTCTTATTTTATGCAGTCATCTAAGAGGAACGATGTAATGAAAGTGTCTGCTCAGCTTAATGAGGTAAGCTACACAATATAAAATTACTTTTTCTATTTTGTGATATATTTTTATTGTCGCCTTTGGCCTTTATCTAATTCTGTTTTCTATTAAGGTTGCCGTTGAGAAATCATCAAACTCAGCACCAGCTGCAAAGAAAGAGGAAGACACCACAGTCCCTGATGCTGCGTCCATCACCGCATTTATGACTCAAGTGGCATCACTTGTTCAGTAAGTCAATAAAGTTCTTATTTCTGTTTCCATCACATGTAGAATATATAAAATGTTTTTTTAATTATTCTTTTGGATTCAGGCTTGTGGATTCAAGAGACATTATGGAGCTCGAGCTAAAGCAACAGAACTGTGAGGTTCTTATTAGAAAGAAGGAAGCTTTACCTCAACCACCAGCTGCCCCTATGGTTATGATGCAATCTCAACAACCACAGGCTATGTATCAACAACCACAGTATGCTCCTGCTTCTTCAGCACCAGCTCCTTCTGCAGCTGCACCAACACCAGCACCAGCCGCACCTGCAGCTGCCCCTGCAAAACCTAAATCCGCTCATCCTCCATTGAAAAGCCCCATGGCTGGAACATTCTACCGAGCTCCCGCACCAGGAGCTCCCGCTTTTGTGAAGGTATGTTAATAGTCGAGGTGACAATAACGGCTGGTCAGGCAAGTTGAGTAATAGGTCAAAACAGGTTACGGTTGAAAATGGGTCATCTATTAGTACTCGTTGAAACGGATAGTTTCAGGTTGGGTTGACCAGCAAATACATCCTATATGACTTTTAGCTTCTTTTAACTCAGTTGGGCCCATCCGATTAAGCAAAACATATTCAACCATTTTGAGAGAAAATACAACTCAAATTAACCCGTAACTTTATCGGTAAATGGGTCAAAATTACCATCTCCAGTTGATAGTGTATTCCGCTAGTCATGCTTCTGAGATAAAGTAACCAACTTTAAAGATCAAGAATTATTTATTTGTAGCCTTTATTATGTCTAGTACTCTAGTTACAGATTCTTTCCAGTTTGAGTTTTGACTTTGGGATGTGCTATGATATATACTATTTTATTAGTGCATTTGATCTTTCACTATACATATTATGTATCTTGTTATTGTTCTGTATCTTCCTTGATTCTGCGGTCGTGTGTTTTGAGTTGTAAAGCTAGATTTTCGATATTTGTTTTTCAGGTTGGAGACAAGGTTCAGAAAGGCCAGGTTGTTTGCATTATTGAGGCAATGAAGTTGATGAACGAGATTGAGGTAATTCACACTTCTGTTTCTAGTCTGAATTATTAGCCAGAACCTAAATCTAAATATAAGACTGGGTGTAGTCCTGGCCCATCAAAACCCCACACTTACTGCCACCTTAGTGCCACATCATCCCCCTTCCTACGCCCTCCTTGGTGAGTTGGTTCAGCCACCACATGATCAATCACCATCCTCACCTCACCCTCTGTAACCCCAGCCACGCGTGAGAGGCTCCCTCACCGCCCCATTACGCATGGTTTAAGGTGTGTTCTGGACAAATGTCTGAGTGCAAGATATAAAATATAAATAATTATGTGAATCTGTGATATGGTCTTATTAGTATCCACAATACTTCAATTTAGACAAAAATACCTGGGACTTGACCAGTTTCCTTTCTTTTGACTGATATAGTGTGCTGCATCTGTTCTGATTTATATTTTGACTTGATATGTTTTTCTGTTATGTTTTTAGGCTGATCAATCTGGTGTGGTAGTTGATATTGTTGCGGAGGACGGGAAACCCGTTAGCCTGGATACGGTATCTTTCTCTCTTTCTCTCACATATACAATACATATTTGATATTTCTTTCATGTTGCTAATTGGAGGATAAACATCATTGTTGCTTGCAGCCTCTACTTGTTATTCAACCATGATGAAGAACATTTGATCTAGTGAGGACTACATGTGTCAAAATACAAGGGAAAATGAATCTTTAGAGTTTTGTTTGTTGTTTAGTTCCTATGTGGGGGTGATGTTATTGTAATATGGTTTTGGTTACCCGTTATAAACTAATACAGTTATCTATTTTGATTGTCCATGAGGATATTTGAGATTGAGACGCTTGTATAATTGACCAAAATAATCTAATTGATCATCTTGTTGGCTTCTTGCTTTTGGTAAGTTTTATTCTGGTCAGCTTCTTTTATTTTTCTTTCCTGCCATTTCCATAAACTAGTTTGGATGGTTCGGATCCATATTTTAAGAACCAGTTAACCGGATCAGATTGAACCGACCCATCCAAATAAACTCCCGTGGGTCTCCTAATGGGGAGGCATGTGTTCTGATGATTATGAGGATACCTCAAACTTTGGTGTAAGAGGAAGTAATTTTTGTATTTTGTGCAAAGAGGATATTTTGCCAATACCTCATAAAGGTGGGGATCCAAGATGTTGGTTGTATGGTTGACTATGCTGTAGCCTCTATGCCTCCTATTGCAGTGCCGTATAAAAATGGTAAGAATGTTAAGAAACTTGGAGCCTCATTGACTAGCGAGACACAGAAACACACCAAAATATTGCTTTAATCTTCCAAACATCAATCATCACACAAACTTCAACTCCTTCATGCTTACAAAGAATGTCAACACAAATAAAGTATTAAACAGCCTAATCAATTGTTTGAACCAAAGCTGTTCCATTATTACTTCATTGACTTTGAGTTTATCAGAAGACAATTTCCATAAACAAACAACAAATGGGTTGAATTAGGCATTTGATTAGGGCACTTCTTTTATCTCAACAAGTTAATGAACATTATATTACTGAGTTAAACTAGTAATTTCTATAACGGGTTATTCATCGTGTTTATGTATTGGTATTTTCCCAAAATTGTGGCCTTGTGTTGTGATGGCGATGTGTATAATGGGTGCACTGCTTACATAGTCCGTATGATTTGTTCATTAGCCTCACTGCTTATATAGAGATGCTATATGCACTCCTAATATTCTATCAGAGTATCGCTTGCCTTGAAGACCAGAAGCGAAGTCAGTTTAGTCACTAAGATAAACCAAAACTGTAATTGGTTGGAAATACCAATTACCACATGAAACCATTTTAAAGCTAGCTAGTGGTAAAATGTCTCCAAAGTATTACTAGAAAAGAACACGGTTCAAATCTCGCTGAGTGGTATATCGTGGTAGTCAAAGAAGAGTCCATAAACGAGCACATAAATACCGGTTAGGCCGCGTATATCAGAGACAAAGAGACATCGACTCT
Source organism: Artemisia annua (assembly GCA_014162995.1). Taxonomy (NCBI): domain Eukaryota; kingdom Viridiplantae; phylum Streptophyta; class Magnoliopsida; order Asterales; family Asteraceae; genus Artemisia; species Artemisia annua. The sequence continues at coordinate 66,409 of LBNU01031570.1, read as the reverse complement.
AATTACCTGAACATGGATTGTGCTCCGTATTATCACATTTAAAGATTGATTTTGTTTAATTTTTGACTTAGTTGGAGAATTACTAGCTTCCTCTGGAAAGTTGACACACACATTTTTGTTACAAACTTAATCAAGAAGCATGACTTAACAGAAAAAGTCACAAAAGCTTTTTCACGAAAGTGTAGCTTTTTTAATTCAATCATTAAGATTTCTAAAAAATTGACACTCGTTCAACATTCAAAACAAACATAAATTATCTATTTACAAATAGATATGATGTATCTAAACTAGGGATGGGCAAAAAAACTAGAAAACCAGATTGGAATCGAGAACTGCATCGGAACCGAGAAGAACCGAACCGGATCCGACCCGATGATTCCTGGTTTTTGAGTTTGAGATTTTTCGGTTCTTGGGTCGGATCCACCAGTTCTCGGTTCCAGAACCGAAGACACAATAATTTTAATAAACATGTAATTTTTTTTTTACTTCCCATACTCAAAACATTTCATGGAATACATTTGTTTCTAAAATCATGAGCAAGTTAGTGACACTTGGTTGGATCTAACAAAACCGCAACTAAATTTCAATCCAGTTCTCTTGTTCTTTTGCTCTTCCCTATTAAAAACGATGTGATTTTGAAAGATATGGAAGAAAAATTAAAGAAAATAATCGGAAGAGATAAAGGGAAACAAATGGTAAAGCCATAAACGGTTTTGGATATTTGGTTGGACAAAGTTTGAAGTTATTTTATATTGTTTTTCGGATCGTTATGTGTCATTGTTTTTTTATTTGAACAATGTGAAACTATAAAATGATTTTCTGTTTGAGTTTATATTTTAGTTGCTGAACGTCGGTTTAAACGTAAATTGTTGCAAACGCTAAAAAAATTCAAATATTTTTTGTTTTTTATTAGCCTAGTCATTAGTGCATAAGGTTTACTACTATTTTTTAGAAAATCAGTTCTAAGCTGGGCAGACTCGAAAAACCGAAACTAAAACCAAAAACTATATTCAGTTCGTGGATCCCTAATCTAAACAAAGGGTATGGACAAAACTTAATAAAAAAAAATCGAGTTAATTGCATTTTTGGTCCCTGTGGTATGGCCAAATTGCAGATTTGGTCCCTAAAAGTTTGAAAGTGCAGTGGTAGTCCCCATTTCGAAGGTTTCGTTGCATGTTTGGTCCCTCACCAGCATCAAATGACTAAAATACCCTTGTCTTTTTCTTTTTTATGTTCTTTTTAGTTTTCTTACATAAATGGTCCCTGTGTCTTACCAAATTTTATATATTTAGTCCGATTTTTTTTATATACTATTAATATTAGTATTATTTTTTATATGTTTTCGTCCGCTTTCATATGTCCGTATTTCTTATGTTTTCGTCCATTTTAATATGTTTTTATACATTTTTATACTATTATATTACCAAATTTTTTATATGTTTTCGTCCGCTTTTTATATGTTTTCGTCCGTTTTTATACGTTTTAGTCCGTTTTTATCTGTTTTCGTCTGTTTCTATCCGTTTTCGTCCGTTTTTATACGATTTTATCCATTTTTGTCCGTTTTGATACATTTTCGTCCGTTTATATAAGTTTTTATCCGTTTTTATACGTTTTCAATAGTTTTGATACTTTTACATCCGTTTTTTTTAATGTTTTCATCGGTTTTTATACGTTTCGTCCATTTTTATACGTTTTCGTCCATTTGTAAATGTTTTTCTTACGTTTTCATACATTTTATCCATTTCCATCCGTTTTAAATGTTTTTCTTACGTTTTCATACATGTTATCCGTTTTTATACGTACTTCTTACGTTTTCATATATTTTATCCATTTTTATACGTTTTTATTCGTTTTGATGCGTTTTCATTAGTTTCATAACTTTTCGTCCGTTTTTATCTGTTTTCGTCCGTTTTCTTATATTTTTATCCATTTCGTCCATTTTTATACGTTTTCATCCGTTTTTAAACGTTTTTCTTTCGTTTTCATACATTTTATTCATTTTATACGTTTTTGTTCATTTTGACACGTAAAAAAATAGATGAAAACATATAAAAGTGAGAAAAACGTTTAAAAATGGATGAAAATGTATAAAAATGGACGAAAATGGATAAAAATATATGAAAGCGGAAGAAAACGGATAAAAACAGAAGAAAAGTAATAAAAACATATGGAAACGTAAAAACGTATCAAAACGAATGAAAAAGAATAAAAACGGATAAACATATATCAAAACGTAAGAAAAACGTATAAAAACACAAGAAAACGGATAAAAACGGATAAAACGTAAGAAAAACGTCTAAAAACGGACGAAAACGGATAAAATGTATGAAAACGTAAGAAAAACGTTTAAAAACAGATGAAAACGTATAAATACGGACGAAAACGTATAAAAACAGATGAAAACATAAAAAAAAACATTGAAAACGTATCAAAACGAATAAAACATATAAAAACGGATTAAAATGTATGAAAATGTAAGAAAAACATTTAAAAACGGATGAGAATTTACAAAAACGGATGAAAATGTATCAAAACAAATGAAATTGGATAAAATCGTATAAAAATGGGCGAGAGCATATAAAAAGTAAAAACAGATGAAAACGGATAAAAACGGACAAAAACATATAAAACGGTTGAAAATGTATAAAAACGGACGAAAACGTAAGAAATACGTATATATAAAAGCGGATGAAAACATATAAAAACTAATACTAATATTAATAGTTAAAAAAAAAGAAAAAAAAATTAAAAAAAAAAACAAAAAAAAAACGGACTAAATCTGTAAAATCTGGCTAGACACAGGGACCATTTATGTAAGAAAACTGAAAAGACAATAAAAAAAGAAAAAGACAAGGGTATTTTAGTCATTTGATGTTGGTGAGGGACCAAACATGCAATGAAACCTTCGAAATGGGGACAACCATTGCACTTTCAAACTTTTAGGGACCAAATCTGCAATTTGGCCATACCACAGGGACCAAAAATGCAATTAACTCTAGCTTTGTATATCATGCATTAAAAACTTGTGTTTGTAAAAATATGTAAATATTGATGTATACATAGGGATGGTGTATGTAAATCCCCCAATTCCATACATAGATAATCACATACATAGTTGCTAACCAAGTAACCAAGTTTAAGATGACCTAGTGATAAGTCGAGGGACCATCTTTGAAGGCATCAGAATGTTTGATAAATCTGTTATATATATAAGTAAGCATGCAACAAAAAGAAATATAAATATACACTACTCCATTATACTCTTAATTTTAATTTGATAAATAGTATAAGTTATGAAAAAATTATTTTCAACTATATATGTTAGCGTTGAGTTAGACTGTGTAGGGTGTTTCTTTTCCAATTAATAAGTGGGTCAAGTTTTTGTTTTTTCTTATTCAAAATCTTCAAAAATTTCTCTCTCTCAATTAAAAGGTTAAAATAAATATTTTTTCAAATCATTTAATTTAGAAAACAACCCCTACATGGTCTTTATATAGGTTATGATTAGAATAACATAAAGAGTTAATTACATAAATGGTCCATGTGGTTTGTCGGGTATTACGAATTTGGTCCCTAAACTTTATATTTTGCGGATATCATCCCTGTGGTTTTGACCCGTTATGGGTTTGTTAAATCTGTAAAATCTGGCTAGACACAGGGACCATTTATGTAAGAAAACTGAAAAGACAATAAAAAAAGAAAAAGACAAGGGTATTTTAGTCATTTGATGTTGGTGAGGGACCAAACATGCAATGAAACCTTCGAAATGGGGACTACCATTGCATTTTCAAACTTTTAGGGACCAAATCTGCAATTTGGCCATACCACAGGGACCAAAAATGCAATTAACTCAAAAAAATCCGTATTAATAAACAAAATCTACAAGGACCCTTGTTGTAATAGACGAAAACCAAAAGGGCTAATAAAATAACTTTTCTTCCATTACCCAATACAGAAAGTATGAAAAATCTGGAACGTTGGGGTACTTTCCAGAAATGACTTTCTATTTTCCAGATGTCCCTCGTCGCTTCAAATATCTCTTATATATAAAACCCATCACTTCATCATCACCCATCATCACTTGAAACAACAAAAAAGCAATTAAAAATTCGCTCATAAAAATCTCATAAACAACAACACTTTATTTCTCACTACTCCAAAACAAACAATCGAATATCATTTGCAGGTTATCTACTACTGTCATTCAAGGTACGTGTTATTTGTTACTATTTGATTTCGCATGTTTTGATATTGGTTCATCATATAGTTTATTTATATGTGGTTAGTTTGATTTGGCGCCTAATTTAAGTCGGGTGTTTGGGATTGAGTTTAATATGTTTATAAAAGCTGGTTTAATAGAATGTGTATGCTTATATGTTTATTATATAGTTGAAATGTTTAATGTTAAAGTGATTATTCTATAGTTGCAGTTTCTTATGACTTAGGTAAGGGGGGTGTTTGGGATTGGGTTTATCTGTTAATTGGGCTATTTTGATTGTTTATGTAGGAAAATGTTTGTATTTAAAATTTTAAATGCAGATAAACATTTTAAAAAGATGTTATATTAGATGGCATCATAGGTGCAAGATTTGATTAGTTGGGTGAATTTATCATGTGAAGGGGGTGTTTGGGATTGTGTTTAAAATGCAGATTACGGAGTACTATTTTTGCTTGTTTGGATGTAGAATATTGTTTATTATTAGCTTAATATTTGTAGTTGAAAAACTGTATTGGTGCTTATGGATTCGAAGTTGCAAGATTGTTGGATAAATATAAGGGAGTGTTTGTGACTGAGTTTATATGCTTGTTACTTATATTCTGAAACGAAACCAAATTGTTAAAATGCGATGCTTATTTTGATATTGTGTTTGTGATTGTAGGTTTATAGAAAGTATTGGCAAAAATGAATCCTGACAAATTCACCCACAAGACAAATGAGGCACTCGCTGCAAGTCAGGAACTTGCAATGGAGGCCGGACATGCACAGATCACACCTCTCCATGTCGCCGCAGTTTTGATCTCTGACCCTAACGACATATTCAGACAAGCAGTAAGCAATGCGGGTGGTGTTGAGGCTGGGAATTCTGCCGAAAGGGTCTTCAATCAAGCCTTAAAGAAACTCCCTTCTCAGTCCCCTGCTCCTGATCAGATTCCCGCAAGCAATTCTCTGATAACTGTGATCCGTAATGCTCAAAAATTGCAGAAGAAGTCTGGTGATACGCATTTGGCTGTTGATCAGTTGATTTTGGGTCTTTTACAAGACTCCCAGATTGCGGATCTTATGAAAGAAGCGGGTGTTAGCGCATCTCGTGTCAAAACAGAGGTTGAGAAGTTTAGAGGGAAAGAAAAGAAAGTACAGAGTGCGTCTGGAGATACCAATTTTCAAGCGCTTAAGACTTATGGTGTTGACCTTGTGGAACAAGCTAGCAAGCTTGACCCTGTGATTGGGCGAGATGAGGAAATCAGAAGAGTGGTTAGGATCTTATCTAGAAGGACTAAGAACAACCCGGTTCTAATTGGTGAACCCGGTGTGGGAAAAACCGCTGTTGTTGAAGGTTTGGCTCAGAGGATCTTACGAGGTGATGTACCGAGTAACCTTGCTGATGTGCGCATTGTGGCATTGGATATGGGGGCGTTGATTGCGGGTGCCAAGTACAGAGGTGAGTTTGAGGAAAGGCTGAAAGCGGTTTTGAAGGAAGTGGAAGAAGCCGAAGGGAAGGTTATATTGTTTATTGATGAAATTCACCTTGTGCTTGGGGCGGGTCGTACCGAAGGCTCAATGGATGCTGCTAATCTTTTCAAGCCTATGCTTGCTAGAGGCCAACTTCGTTGCATTGGTGCGACTACTTTGGAAGAGTACAGGAAATATGTGGAAAAAGATGCAGCGTTTGAGAGGCGTTTCCAACAGGTTTTGGTGGCTGAACCGAGTGTTCCAGATACTATAAGTATTCTTAGAGGGTTGAAAGAAAGGTATGAAGGTCATCATGGTGTTAGGATTCTTGATCGTGCTCTTGTAGTTGCAGCTCAGCTTTCAAGCCGATACATAACAGGACGTTTCTTGCCTGATAAAGCTATTGACCTTATGGATGAAGCTTGTGCGAATGTGAGGGTGCAACTCGATAGTCAGCCTGAAGAAATTGATAATCTTGAAAGGAGAAGAATGCAGTTAGAAGTCGAGCTTCATGCCTTGGAGAAGGAAAAAGATAAAGCAAGCAAAGCTCGTGTAGTTGAAGTGAGTAAAGAGCTGGATGACTTGAGAGAGAAACTTCGACCGTTAACAATGAAATACAAAAAAGAGAAGGAAAGAACCGATGAAATCCGGAGGCTAAAACAGAAAAGGGAGGAGCTTATGGTGGCCTTACAAGAAGCTGAAAGACGAACAGATATTGTTAGAGCTGCAGATTTGAGATACGGTGCTCTTCAAGAAGTGGAGGCTGCGATTGCAAAGATTGAAGGGACCGCCGATGAAGATGTAATGCTCACAGAGACGGTGGGACCAGATCAGATTGCTGAGGTTGTAAGTCGGTGGACTGGTATACCAGTGACTAGGCTTGGGACTAATGAGAAGGAGAGGCTAATTGGGCTATCTGATAGGTTGCATCAGCGGGTTGTGGGTCAAGATCAAGCAGTTAGTGCTGTGGCTGAGGCGGTTTTGAGGTCTCGAGCTGGTTTGGGGAGGGCTCAACAGCCAACCGGGTCTTTCTTGTTTTTGGGGCCAACTGGTGTCGGGAAAACCGAGCTTGCTAAGGCTCTTGCTGAACAGTTATTTGATGACGAAAAGCTTATGATTAGGATTGATATGTCCGAGTACATGGAGCAACACTCGGTGGCTCGACTAATTGGTGCTCCACCAGGGTAAGTAGACCTATCTTTTAGCAGTCCGTCACGATTTTAGTAGTTGATGAATGATATTGACTAAAAGTTGTGCTTTTTGTTGCTTATGCAGATATGTTGGTCATGAAGAAGGTGGTCAGCTCACTGAAGCTGTGAGAAGAAGACCTTATTGTGTTGTATTGTTTGATGAAGTGGAAAAAGCTCATAACTCCGTGTTCAACACTCTGCTTCAAATGTTAGATGACGGTAGGTTGACAGATGGTCAAGGTCGCACAGTGGATTTCACCAACTCCGTTATCATCATGACTTCAAATCTCGGAGCCGAGTATCTACTAAAGGGTTTGTCCGGGAAGACCACAATGGATAATGCTCGTGAAATGGTGATGCAAGAAGTGAGGAGGCACTTCAAGCCCGAACTTCTAAACAGGCTTGATGAGATTGTGGTTTTTGATCCTCTTTCTCATGATCAATTGAAGAAAGTTGCCAGACTTCAGATGAAAGATGTGGCGGTCCGCCTTGCTGATAGGGGTATTGCGTTGGGAGTTACAGAAGCAGCTTTGGATGTTATACTCAATGAGAGTTATGATCCGGTAAGCATCAAATTCATGTTGATTTATTGATTTACTACAAGTTGTTTTAACGTTTATAATGATGCATATAGAAGTTGTTTTGACTTTTGAAATTTTGTATAGGTGTATGGAGCGAGACCAATCAGGAGGTGGTTAGAAAGGAAGGTTGTGACTGAGTTGTCGAAAATGCTGATTAGGGAAGAGATTGATGAAAACGCGACGGTGTATATAGATGCAGACATGAATGGGGTAGAATTGACTTACAGGGTGGAAAGGAATGGTGGACTCGTGAACGCCGCTACGGGTCAGAAGTCTGATATTCTGATTGAAGTTCCTCCTAGTGCAAATGTTGTTCGCAATGATGCTGCACAAGCTGTGAAGAGGATGAAGATTGAGGAGGTTAACGATGATGATGAAATGGATGAATAAAAGAAAAGTGGAATAAACAAGCTGTATAGAAGAGTCTTGTTACTTGTGAGTGATATGAATCTGGTTCTGTTGTTTTTTTAAATGTAAGCTGAAACACGATCAGCTTGTTTGTTTAGTATAGGTCTGTGTTTTTGTTGTTAAAGTTGCTTGGTGTACCGACTTTTGAATCAATGAAGTAAAGTTACTTTATAATATGGGCATCCTAAGTTTTTATGGTTGGGTGTTTGTAATATGGTACTATAATTTCAGTATTTGACCTTTGATTCGAGTATGATATCCTGTGTTGGAATCAAACATTCTCTTGTTTGGCTGCTCTTTGTTCTACTATTGAGTATTGACACAAGTCTATAGCAAGCGCAAACCCAAGGAGAACCATGAAAAACAGATACTGTTCGAATGACCAAGGGCATCACCATGGCCTTGGTTCATGGTTCAGCCTGAACCGGTCCTTGCAGGTCTGCAGGATCAAGTCCTTCGAAACCCATTGGAAGGGGTAGTGCACGAGAAGATATTCAGGTACGTTACACAGATAAAATCTTTACGCATATTTTTCTTTGCTATACATTTTATCTGTAATATTTCTTAATTCTTGGTTTCTCTGCTGGATGAATTTTTGGTGCTGGTCCAAACAAGTGTTGTTGGCATGGGTCTAAAAGAAAGCACACTATTTATTTGATTTTTAGTTCATGAGATATAATATATTACTTAGCGAAACAGTTCTGAACAAACGGAAACAAACATTAAAACCAAACGTGTCTTTATATGTAACCATGTTGAGCAACAAAGTTGATGCTTTTAAAATAAAGTCAAGGTCTAAGTCCATTTCTGGTTAACCATGTAGCCCATTAACACACACCGAGTCACCTCTTTTTTTCTTTCTTTTTTTTGTTTTTCTTCGGCATTTTTTTTCCCAGAATAATATATAGCGTGATATTCGGTAAGTGTTATGTAATGTTTGTTAACAATGAAGCATATAAAACGACATTTATTTGAATGTTAGAGGGAGTAAATGAATAGGACTTAGTTTTCATTTATTTTTCTTGATGTCTCAGGTGGTGTCAATTGTCAAATATGCTGAATGAGATCGTCACTGTTAACAATGTTCCAGAGGTCATTGAAGGTGTGAAAAACAGGTTTGTTAACATTACTTACATTTTCATTCCTTAATGCAGTTTTATTGCGAATTCTTACTATAGATTGGTAAAGAATTTAGCGTTAATGGTGTACATAATACATCACTTATCTGTTAAATTCAAGATAAGAAAATAGAAAAGTTGTTATTAGACCCACCCCACTCCAATATGCACCAAATTTGAAGTCATATTCCTCACACGCTGTTATAAAATATCCAGGATGATGAATTTAGCATTAATGTTGTACTACGTGAGCTGATACCTCAAGTTGACTCTCTTAAGAGAGAGAATTCTACTCTTTTAGCCGAATCTCAATATGTAAGTTTCAATAAATCTTCGGATGATGCATTCTTTTTGTTGAAAACTGTAAAGTTATATCTGATGTGATGAAGTATAGGTGTTAGTTTAACTTTAACCTATCAGTGGGTCGCTTTGGGTAGTGTTATATTTCTAATGGGCAAACGGGTTAAGCTAAAAGATTTAACTAAAAAAACGGGTCAAAACTTTAGATTTAAGTTATAATCAATTATCTGAATCAATGTTTCAGGCGTCTCTGCTACTGAATTATATATGGGCGAATCGTTTTATGTTCATGCTGGAATTGGACACCACCGGTGTGCGACCCACAAAGCTGCAAGGAGTTGTCATCCACAATCAATTCGCATATGGAAGGTGTCAGACAGGATTCGTAGTTGGTAAGCATATGAGAATTGCATTAACTAATCGTGACATTCGTTACTTTTAGGCGAAAGGGGTTTTGGATCAGTTGGAGAATAAAGAGGTTAAATCAGGTATGCTATTTTTTATATTCAATCATTGTAGTTGGTTTCTAGATTACTGTTACTGACTTTGGATGTTTGAATCTGATTTTTAGGTATTCGTATGATGTGGTTGCTTTAATGGAATCATATCGTCATCTTCATCTTTGAGTTTGCTTAAGGTATTTTTAATCAAACAACTGATGTTTCAGGTTATTGCATTTTGTTGGAGCAAAAGCATATGCGAACACCATTTTGTACATTGTGTTTGGGTACATTCAATTATTTGTAATTGTTTTAGTTCTCACTAATGAGTAATGCATATGCAAACCAAGTACATGAAATGAGTCAGTAGCATGATATCTACTTTGTGGCACCAGCGGATGTGGCAAATCTACTTCCACTGCTTTGGGTGTTTGTTTAAGCTTATTCTTGGGGTTATGCGTATTTGGTTTGCTTTGTATATCATAAGCGGATATTTTTGGTCTTATGAGCTTATTATGACTTTAGTGGGTGTTTGTTTAACCTTATTTGATGGACTTAGAAGTTAAAAGCTTACTGAAAATTTGATAAGCTCATCTTTTTGGGCTTATGAGGTTATCCACTTGAGCTTATAAGCTTATAAAGTTCATAAGGTCAAGTGAATAAGCTCATAAGCCTAAAAAAGTGAGCTAATAAGCTTATCAAACTATCAATAAGCTCTTAAGCCCAATAAATAAGCTTAGACAAACATCCCATTAAACATGAAAATAAGCTCATAAACTGGAAAATAAGTTGAAAAGTGGGCTTATGATATATAAGGCCAGTCAAATAAGTTGAAGAGCTTAAACAAACACCCTGTTAAGAGTGCTATTAGCCAATTTAAGTAATGCTGTTATATAGGTTGGGTCATATAAACGGGTGCGACGTATTTGCTTTCGATGTGCGAATTCCAAACTGCTTACTTAACTCACATATCATCAGATAACCAGTTTGGATGACCAATCCCAAATGCCCTCAAAACGACGTATCTATAATATTGAAACGTAATGATCAGATTTAATAGTCGATCCCGAACACCCCCTTTATAAGTGAATTGGTTTTTGATATCTTTCGCTCATGGTTCATGACATAAAAGCTTTGAATGTGTTGAGGTCCTCATACTCTACTACATATCAGTCACTCTAGATACTGACACCAGTAGATACAGATTTTTTTTATTGCCAAAGTTGATAAACATTTGCCTTTCAGAAAAAAGTTAAAAAAGAAGAAAGATCAGACATTGTTGTTGGGCCAAACACGGGATCAATTTTGGGATACTCTTTTTGTACTTTATTATCTATTCGGTGTTTATTTAAGACCATTGTAAGCATTTGATTTTATTATGCAACATTTTGACCCATTAAACTGGTCCAACTAATCCTTTTTGACCTGTTTGCTCTATTCGTATGCCAGTAATGCCACACAGGTTTTGGAAGAAGAAGGTGTGATTAAGTACATACGTAAACTTATTAGAGCCACATATCCACAAAATCAGAATCCGTAACCGTCAGATGTAATTTGGCTTTCAAACGAGTATTTTCTATATAGTTTCGTATGTATTATTTTAAAAAAAAATAATAAATAAATAAAATAAATAAATAAAATAAAAAAAATCAGATAACCTCATAGTTCATATTATTTACAAACAATGAATCAATCCACGATCTTCATTCAGATTGTTCATATATGTTGTCAAACTTAGTAGAATTTTGTAAATGTATTGCAGGAACTAAGTTTACAGGCTCAGATCAACGTCATTAAACGATGAGTTACTATCAAACTGTAATCTTAGTATGTACCTGCTAGAATTTGATTTGTAATTCATGTTACTTAAGATTTATTTCATTTCTGTTTTTGTTACACAGTTGATTTGGGATTTGATTACAGGTCTTGAAAAGGATATCACCATCCGAGAACCTCTCCTTAATTGCGACAGGTAAAAAGAAGCTATTATCATATCAATCACCAGCTTCAATTCAAAGAAACAAGTATTTATTCCTTTGCCATTTTATAGTTAGGATTAATATGTAGAAGTAAAATTGAAGATAAATTATTTCTCTTATGTGTTTAATCAATTTTATGGTCTGAAATCACCCAAACTATTAATGGGGAGCTAGACACTGATTTAATGTTACATTATAAATTTTTAGCAACGGGTTCATTCAAGTCCTATCTATTTTTTGTTCCACTCACTTCATTAATAGAAAAATTGCATTGAGCAAAACCCAACCAACTTTCTACTTAAAAAAAATCTCGTGCAATGGTCAACGGCATAAACAACGCCCCGCCGTAACGCGGCGGGGCGTCGCCCATCTCGTTGTGAATATTTTGTCGCAATACAAGCAAAGAGGGCAATGAACACTTTATATTAATTTTTTCATATCTAAAACAATAGTATATAACTCGTATAATATTTAAAGGATAATTATGTGAAAATGTATTTAACTTGGCATATTTTTTTTATTGGTAAACATGGGTTTTCAACTCACATTGTGAGCCGACTAATTCCACGGCGACTATCCTTTTGGATAGCCTGGAATCGGCGCAGGTGAACCTCCGTGACTACAAGATGATTAATTTTCTCCCCGTTGGATTCGAACCCTTGACACTTTTTTTAGTTATATGTGGCTATCTATTTTTTATTTTATTTTATTTTATTTGCTCTTATAACACAAGAGTTTTAAATTCAGACGTTTGTGTGTATCAAAGTTTTGAATTTCGACATTTGTATGTATTTTGTTCATGTAAAATGATCATTTTATCCGTCGTTGTTAATAGGGTGTTAAAAGTAAAGTAGAGAAAAAGGTTCATTCAAAATTTTGGAGTTATATTTTTGTGTTATCCAACTTATCTTATTTTGAGGCAAAATAAGCATTTTAGGAAGTTGTTAATTTGAAAGTGCTTTATTCTTTGTGAAACTAAATTTCTCTTACCTTTAAATATCCAAAAATCGTAATTTTGTATCATTATTTACAAAAATATCCAAACACGATTATGGGAATATACATACTAGTTATAATGCCCGCGCACGCGCGGGTTTTTTTTTAAAAATTTTGAATGATATATTTTTATTTATTAAAAAACAAATAATTTAATTTTTATTTTGTTTGATTTATGATTTTTAATTGTAATTTTTTATGATTAAAGATAATCATTTAAATCTTATCTATATTTTTTGTATTTATCTTCTACTTGTATAGTATATCAACAAAATGAATTTAAAAACTTATAAATTAAATAATAATTAACATATTACCTAATAAGGAAATATTCTTTTTTTTCAAAATGACAAAGTACCCACTAGGGGTTTTGTTTTATTATATAAGAGATTTAAAACAACTTATAAATACTCATAAACATAACCATAATATTAACCAATCCAAAACACCCTCTTCATTTGTGGAAAACTAGAAGGGGGTTGAATAGTTTTACGTCTTTTTCGTTTTATGAAAACTTAGTTTCTCAACACTTGATTAAAACTTAGTGTGAAGTCAATTATGAAAACTTATAAGCAATACCAATTATGAAAACTTAGTTTCTAAAATATAGGTTCGAGTTCATTCAATATATTTGTTTGAAAAACACTTGATTAAATTTTAGTGTAAGAACTAAAATATTATCAATTACATGTGTATCCTTTTAGGTTGGTTATATAAAATTGGTTTTATGAATGGAACTTTAGTTTGATCTTTATGTGAAGTCAATATATGCACAATATAAGCAATTATAACTATATGCAAAACGTAAGTAAGTAAGCTAAGTAAAGAATGAGAGATGGAAAGATTAAACCGAGAGACAAAGGATTTATAGTGGTTCGGCTACAAGGACACCTTCCTTGCCCTACTCCACTCCCCGAGCATTGAACTCGAGAGTTTTCTTCACTAAGTCAATATGCTCCCTTATGGCGGAGAAAACCGTACACACCTTAGCTTAGACCAATTTAACGACACAAAACTAAATGTCGAGTTCTAATCGTAGCTAGAACCAATCTCACAACTTCAATCACACCACAACTTCTTCACACATTTCCACGCCTTCTAGACTTCTTTACAACTCTTGTTTCTTCACAACTTGATTTCTTCTATCTTTTCACAAGTTCTATCTTGTCACTACTTCTACTTCTTCAAGGCTTCTATTTCTTCACACCTTCAAGGCTTCAATGTCTTCACTACTTCAAGGCTTCTAAGTATTCACTACTTCAAAGTTTCTAAGTTTTCACTACTTCAAGGCTTCTAAGTTACTTCAAGGCTTCTAAGTCTTCACTACTTTAAGTCTTCTACACTATGTTGCGGCTTCTATGTCTTCACCACTAACCTCTAGTTCTATACACCTCTACTTCTATTTACTTTTACTTCTTCACTTCTTGTACAACTTCACACTCCCAACTAATCTAGTTCCTATGTTTAAATCTAGCTAACCAATATACACACCTTATACACCAACCAATGAATTATTAACAGTTGGAATGAACTAACAACTTAGATAGCAAGATGATACTAAGTTGTAATACTTCTAGTCTTGATTGATAGAAGTATTCTTCTCTTTGCACTTGAGTGTTGAAGCTTGAATCACTTGGAAACAAAAGCTTATGATTATATGATCAAAGAATTGATTTAGAGATTTGGGCAGAAAGTTTTTGTGCAAAAAGGCAAGGCAAAAATGCAAGAATGAACCATTATTTATAGGCAAAGCTGGGGGCCAGGAGCGTGGCTGGTCCCCTTAATAATTAAGGGGGCCGCCCAATCAGAACGTTGTCCAGCTTTGTCTTTTTGTGGGGAAGGATTTTCTGAAACATTTTTGCCATTTTTGGTAAAAATTTCAATTTATATATTTATGGTTAATTAAACATTTTTATTTAATACCAAAAATGATTTTTAAAAGATATAAAATGTTTGTGACATTTTATAAAAAATCTAGTGATTAAGAAAATGTTCCTTTGATCATATAATGCATTAGACACTTTGTTTATTCTTAAGTGATTAGATGGTTAAACTGAATATTTACTACTAAATACTTGTTTACGTCATAATCTTTGGTTTAATGAGTTTTCATTTTGTGATTATCAAAACATAGAGATATCGAAAAATATGAATAATGTTTTTAGGCATTATTTATATCAACATCATTTTTAAACGTAAAAGTATAACATGGTTGACTGGGTGACTCATATCGCTTAATACTCAAAAGCATAACGAAAATATTAAACAAGGGTAGAAATGAGTCGCTAAAAACATGACTATTCGAACTCGGTTTCAAATCTTCACGAAATTGGTTACTTTAGACCCATTTCATAAGCTCCCTAAGGATGACAATCAAATTGTGTTCAGGTTGACTTGTTCCAAACACAACTATTTTACTAAGCGTATCAAGAACCATAACATGCATAACCCGTTTATGACATGCATAACCCAGTTAACTAAATAGGTCAAACGGGTTGGTAGATTGATAATTTAAAGTTTTGTTAAGTTCCATAATTACATAATGATTAACAAAACTGATAAAAATATATACATAATTTACATAGAAACTTCAATAGAATTCAAAATCAAAACATAAATCAATTATTTCTTCACCGACTATCTGCTAAAACTCTAGCTAATAAGCTAATTATTTTTGGAAACGTTTAAAATTCTAACTGGCCATTTTTAGTTTTCAAATTCTAACGGGTCATGATCAGGGGCAGGGGCGGTACTACAATGGGGGCAGTGTGGGCAGTTGCCCCCACAAAGGCTATGTTTGGCAAAAGTAGTTGTGGGCAGTAGCAGTGAGCTGTGAGCAGTAGCCAAAAAAGCTCACAGCTTCATAAAGAAGCATTTGGAAAATGAGCTTTCCTAAAAAATAGCAAAGCCCACAGCTCTCATGCCAAACGAACACTAAAAATAAAAAAGCTCGTTGTTCACCGCTCATTGCCCAAAAAAGCTCCAAAAAGCTTTGTGCCAAACATAGCCAAAGTTCCTGGTAGATGTTAAGACTTTTATAAATGTCGATTTTCTTTGAATGATCATGATGCACAATTTTATTGTGCCCCCACAAGAGAATATCATCGTAAAACATTAACCAATAGCTACATCTTAGTCTATCGGTTAAGGACATTCTTTACTTT
This sequence comes from Artemisia annua, assembly GCA_014162995.1. NCBI lineage: Eukaryota > Viridiplantae > Streptophyta > Magnoliopsida > Asterales > Asteraceae > Artemisia > Artemisia annua. The sequence continues at coordinate 50,562 of LBNU01031570.1, read as the reverse complement.
AGAAAAGTTGATCTAATGTTCGATTTTTGTGCTATTTTATTTTGTAATCTAAATTTCTGTTTTCGCTTTCTCTATTCGTATTAATATCTATCAGGAAAAGTAAGTAACGTCCTAAATATTGTCCATATAATAACAGCTAGTTTAGGTTCTAGCAAGACAAGTTCACTTTCATTCAAAGTAAAATCGTTGTCATTACATCAACAAATGTCGAGTTAGTGACATGATCTGACTTGACATTTACTCTCAACTTTTGCCCCCTCTTAAAAAAATTTCTGGTACCGCCCCTGATCAGGGGCGGACCTATATAGTGGGTTTGAAGTGGCGGTGCCCGCCATTGCTAGCCGAAAAAGATAGGATATTTTTTATTATTATTTTTCTATTTTTTTTTATTGATTTTAGTTTTGACCTTTTTTCGAAAGTGCCCCTCAACCAAAATTCAAATTGCTCTCACCTACATACTAAAATCCAACATTAAACACTCTTAAACCTTATAAATCATTCATCTTCAAGTAACAATACTCGATTTATCATTTCGATTTTACTTTTTTCTTCCGCATT
>LBNU01031570.1:34561-49999 GCA_014162995.1 Artemisia annua | reverse complement strand
ATGTAAAGGTTTGTACATCACATCAAAATCTTTAGCTTCTACCGGAGCATTGTCTACTCCCCAAAAATAAAACAGCAAGATAGTTTTAAAAGTAAACTCAAAAAAAAAAAAAAAAAAAAAAGAAAAAAAAAAAAATCTTTTGCCCCTCATATTTTATTTTCCTGGTCCGCCACTGGCCATGATGGGTTGATAGGTTACATGTTTAACACCTATCCAATCCGATCATGACTCGTTTATTAAACGGATATGCAGGTTTTTTTTTTACCCAAACATATTTATCACTTGACTTAAACCTGTTTATTTTCGTGTTTCTTGTCATGATAAGAATCGTCACCCTTATGCTCACTTCTCAAGTGTTTCTAGTAAGGACATAAGAGAAAGTAAACATTTTTAGCCCAATATTAAAAAGAAACATTTTACTTTAAAATGAACAAAATCACCATTCTTTTTCAGTCATTTTCCTTTTCTTTTACTTCTTAAGAAGATGTTATTTCGGCTTATATAGTAGGCTTATGGTTATTTGGTTTTGGGCTTATGTCACCTTTTCTGGCTTATTTTGAAACTTTTCAGCTTATATAAATTTATCATTACATAACAAACTTATATAAGCTGAAAAAGAAAAAGGATCCAATAAGAAGAATAATTAAAATAAGAAGAGTAAGAAGTAATTCTAACAGCACATTTTAATTAGGAAGAGAAAATTTGAATGAAGATGCATCCATTTTTGTAGGTGCATATACAATGTGTGTTTGTGATTACTTTTTATCCTTCTTATTTTTATTATTCTTCTTATTTAACCCTAACTCAGCTGAAAAATGAGCTTATGGCTATATAAGCCAACTATATAACACCGACACAAACTCCCCCTTAAGAGTGTTTGTTTCAACTTATTAAACGTAAGCTCATTTGAGCTTATTTTTTATAAGCTCCAATTTTGTGGCTTATTTTAAAACTTGTCGGCTTATATAAGTTTGTTATGATGAGTATGGATCTAGTGAGAAGAATTAATGAAATGAGAAGAGTGAGAAAAAATTATAGCCACATATTTCAAAAAAGGAAAAAGAAATAATAGGAAATGAATCTATTTTTCATGGGTGCATCTAATATTTGTGGTTGTAGTTTCTTCTCATTCTTCTCATCTTAATTATATTTCTCATTTGATCCTAAGTCGATATGATAAACTTATAAACCTTGTAAAAAAACAAGCCCGAATTCATTAAATTTACACCAGCAAGTTACGTTAGCAATAACACCCTCTACACGTGGTCCAACTCCATGATCAAAATTTACACCAGCAGGTTATCATCAACTCCAACCACCGACACGTCATCACCACCTATGCCCTAACACGATGTCAAACGGAACCATTCCCGCCATAACCGACATCCACATCCACCATGCCACGTCATCATCATCATCACCATCACCGTTCAATCAATCAAACTGCCACGGGGTATGGTACACGTGTATCCTATCAATACCAGCAGTGATATTTGTGGTGTACTTAGGGTTTCATTTGAAGAAGAATATAAAGAAGCTACGTCATCGAAAGTCACACGTCATGATTACTTATTATCTCCTGCTTTGGTTCTCTGCTATTCTTAATCTCGCCTGGTCTGCTCTTCAGGTTCCATTTCATTTTTATAAAATTATTTATATATATAAAAATGTTTTAGTAGATTTTTCGCGCATAATTAGTATAGATTTTTCGCTTCCTGTTAGAGTTTGTTACAATGTTAGTATAAATAGTTACATCTATAATCACAATTGTCCTTGTAACTTACGCGAGCTATGTTGTTTTATAATATACTAGAGGTATTTCGCCTCTTGTTAATCGAAAATGTTAGGTTAGAGTTTGTTACAAGTTGTTTGATGTTAGTTAGTATCAATAGTTTCATTTTACATTCGTCGATTGTTGTTTTTATGATTACAATTATTGATTTCTTCTCCATCACAATTAACGTTCTATCACTTCTATGTTATTCTTAATCTTGCGTCTTTTTTTTTTTTTTTTAGGTATTTATAAGAGATCAGTTAGTTAATGTTATATACGTATCTCTATAGAATGGTTAATATACACGGAGGTTATTCAGCTTATAATAAATGACATTTAAATCGCTATCCAATTATTTCATCGTTGATACAGATTCCGCTGCCTATATTTTTTGATAAAAATTTAGTAACCTGAATGTCCTGTTTTATTAGTTTGGTACTCTGTACACATATTTTTTATAAGTTCAGCTACCCAAATGTCGTGTTTCTATGTGAACAAAAATATACTAGTGGTTTATTAACCTAAGTGAACAACAACGCTAAGTTCAGTAACCTATGTATATATTAAAGCTTGATAGCAGGATACATGCGCTATGTGGTGCATAATTAACCCGGTTACTTTTCGTATGTGCTGTATAATATAGTAGAGAAGTAGAGATATTTCGCCTCTTGTTAATTGTGAATGTTAGATATAATGGTTTGAGTTTGTTACAAGTTGTTAGATGTTTGTTAGTTAGTTAGTTACAGTGATAGTGTAAATAGTTACTTTTACATTTGTCGAATGTAATTTATAATCACAATTAATGTTTTCTTCGCCTTCTAGATTAGTTCTGTCTCTAGATTAGTCGCGTTAGCTAATAACATTTCAGTTAATGTTATATATGTATATGTGTTTATAGCAGGATACACGCGCTATGTAGCTGATAATTACTGGAGATATTTCGCCTTTTGTTATTTGTACATGTTAGTGATTATGGTTGGTGTTTGGCAAGACTGTAGCAATAGCGTTTATGTTACTAGCGTTTAATCAAAATCTAAAACGTTACATGCTACAAGATGCTGCCCGCCAACCATATATTAGAGTTTGTTACAAGTTGTTAGATGTTAGTTAGGTAGTTAGTTACAGTATTGGTATAATAGTTTATCCTATGTTTGTCGTTGTAACACATAATCTCGATTAACATTTTACGTATCTATCTAGATTAGTCATATTAGTTCGTATCTTATTGTTCAGTAAATACTACAGTTGGCGAGTTAGTTTAACTAAGTAGAATGAGTTAGCAAACTACACTATTGGTATTGTACGACACACTGATAGTATGAATCTGGACGCAGTTCGTGGCTACTGTAGCAAATTAGGTAACACCGTAACTATGGTATAATCACAATTAGCATTTTATTCTCTATCTAGATTAGTCACATCAGTTCATAGTTTAGTTTTTCAGTAAATACTACTGTTGGCGAGTTAGTTTAAGTAGAATGAGTTTACGTTCATAGTATTTGTTATGTGTAACCTGTGTAAGGGTAACAGTGTGGGTTTGGATTCAAGATGGATGAAAGTAGACAAATTTTAAGTGCTTGGTTGTAATAGGATTCGAGCAATTGTACACTACTAGAATTTGTGGATTTATGATTGGTTGTTTGTGTAAATGATGTTTTAGAATATTAGCATAAGTCTTCGCTTCGACAGTATGTATGTTTAATTGTGTTGTGAAGCATCCGTTTAAGTAGATAGCTTAGTAATTATAGTATTTGGCCAACGAGTAACAATAGCCTGTAGGTTAGGATAGTTTTAGATATTGTCAATCAGAGGATTGAATTTTGTTAGTAAAATAAGCTTTTATGCGTAAGTTGTTTGAAGTTGATTATTTCAAAAAGGAATAAGCAATAATCTGTTTTAGGGAGCAATTTCAAAAACATATTTGGGTAAGGGTAAGAGTCTGGTCTAGATTTTGGATGGAAGTAAGCCAAGGTTTTTGTTTGATGATGTGAACAACTAAGAATTAACTTGGTTGACATATGACTTGAGAAATTTTACACTACTTGTTGTAGATTATGCAAATAAGAAGAATTGTTAGCTGATATAGATGCTGTGTGATAATTTAGTTTGTCTGTCTCTCTTGGATTGTATCTGATCATATCAATCTATGAAACTTCCTATTTAGATAGATGTTCTTCTCACCTAGTAATTTTAGAGGGCAAATCAGAACCTGCTATATAGTCTGCTACGATATTGATGCTTTCGGGGATAGGTATCTGATTAAGTAGCAAGCAACCTAATGAAAATTTGTTTGAATACTTGTCACATATTGTAGGAATCCCTCGGTCTGCTTGAGGACAGAGGTCTTCTGAAATAACCCCTTATTTAAGCAGGCTGACCGCTCCTTCATTACGAACATACTTTTACTTCATACAATCATCAATCAAGATAGTTTTAGTCTCTTAGATTGATTCCATGAATTGACTTGACGTAAACGCATGGTCTTCCAAGGGTGTGCTTGGTTTGCGAGTTTAGGAATGATGGGATGAGTATGGAAGTGATATATGTTGGTGGTATAGGGGTATGGATTCAAGAAAACCAATGAAACACGAATTTTCCCAAGCCTATGGTGAGGAGTGAGTATTCTCTCTCACCATTTTTCTCTACCCTTACTCTTTCATACCAATGCCAGTTCCCATACCCACTTTTAAACCAATCATCACCTAAGTAGTTCACTAAAGTTTCTGCTTGTTATATTGGTTAATAGGTGTGGCCTTTCTGAGATACCTGATCAATATGCTTGCATTTTCTTCAGCGTATTGGATTTTCCTGTTACATATATGTACGTCATGAAATACCAGAGAGGTTTGTTTCATAGAAACATAATTCGCTCACACGATTTTTGATCCACTTCGTCCATTCCCAAAAGGGGTACGATTCTGATCCGAATTGCTCTGGATCGCAATTGGTAAATGGTAATCTCGGCCATTGTTTGTATCTGATTCATAACTTGTTGGATTCACGTTCCGTGTTGCATGATTCACGTTCCAATTTTGGTCTGATACATGATTCGATTTTCAGAGTACACGTTCCTAACTTTTTTTGTCATTGTTAGTAAAATAAGCTTTTATGCGTAAGAATTTTAAAGTTGATTATTTCAAAAAGGAATAAGCAGAAACATTTTTTTTATTAACATTCTTAAAAATATGTATAATGAGTTTACTTTAAACTTTGGTTCGGCTAAAGAGTAAGTGTGTGGTCTTGATTTGGGATGGAAGTAAATAAAGGTTTGTGCTTGATGATGGAAATACCTAAAGAACTACTTGGTTGACATACGACTTAAGAAATTTTACACTACGTGTAGATTATGTGAATTATAGGATTATTAGCTGCTATAGATGCTGTGGCATGGATCTCACTTGGACAGTATCTGAATAATATCCATCTGTGAAACTATTTAGATAGATATTATGGTACCCTAGTAATTGTACTATTGGGCAAACAAGAGCTTGCAATATAGTTTATGAGATTGCTGCTTTTGTGGATAGGTAGCAAGCAACCTAATGAAAATTTGATCGAATACTTGTCAAAATTTATAGTTACCCGGCAGTCTGCTTGAGGACAGAGGTCTACTCAAATAACTCCTTACTCAAATAACTGCTTGAGGACAGAGGTCTGCTTGATTTGGAACATACTTTTACTTGGTAGAACTATCTTAATTATCAAGCGTTTATTTGCACAAAGTATATCTAAAAGAGCACAGTTTAATTGATCAAGTATCGATCAAGGCAGTCTTGTCGTGATTCCGTTAATTGACTTGACATAAACACATGGTCCTCTGTGTATGGAAGTGATATATGTTGGTTGCCATAGGGGTATGGATTCGAGAAAACCCATGAAACATGAGTTTTCCCAAACCTATGGGAGGGCTGGGTATTCTCTCTCACCTTTCCTCTCTACTCCTTTTCTTTCATACCGATGCCAGTTCCCATACCCACTTTAAATGCAAACACCACCTAAGTTGTTCACTAATTTTTCGGCTTATTATTTTGGTGAATAGGTGTTGGCCTGTCTAGGATACCTGATTAATATGCTTGCATTTTCTTCAGAAAATTAGATTCTCCTGCTATATATATGTATGTCATGAGACACGAGTGAGGTTTGTTTCTTTGCATTAGATATTTAAATAAAGTATAGGGGTGAAAATGGTAATAGATTGATTAGCGAATTGGTTATTTAATTACAACAATTATCATAAGGGAGGATCCCCGACAAGACAATACAGATCTTATATTGTGCAACTCTGAGCATTTGGACTGTTTAGTTTCATCAACTTGTATTCATGAACGACGGAAGTAGTGAAACGGCGATAACGAATGACTTAGACTTCCATTTCCGCTGTCCTTATATGCACATACTAGTACTTACGGCACAATCTGCCTTGTTGGCTCTTAGATTTGTATCACAAGGGATTTGAAAAATGTTGTAAAGTTAAATGTAATCGTCAGGCTGAGTGGTAGTAACTCCTGGATTGTGTTTATGCAGGTATGGCAGTGCATTCCTGGGAAGGAATTATCTTGGAATCTATTATCATTGCTCACTGCATTGGGAACGCTATTTTTAGAGATTAGTTTGGTGGCTTTCTTGCTGCAAGAAAGTTATGCAAGTGGGTTGGAAGCATTAGCTCATACTTTCATTATTTCAGGGCTCATTGTTGGAGCAGATATACTTCTAAAGGTAATACCTTTTGTCTGTTGCTTGTGCTAGATATTTATCTCCTTGTGCCTGACTTTCTGCATTATCTAGTGTGATTTTCTAATATTTCCCTCCTGCTGTTATCAGGCAATCTGTGTGTTTGGATTCCATGTCCCGCTTTTCATGGATGGTGAAAGGACCCATCGAGGGAAATGGGGCTTGTGGACAGTTGATGAACTAATGCTGACATGCACTTATGGGTATATTCTTTTTGTGCATTACTCAAAGTGGAGAGATAAGCTGCCTCGTAAGTTGGTGTTCATTATAACAGCATCCATTTCATCTTTGATTCTCAAATTGTTTATTATTGAGAAACAAATATCTAATGTGACATTATCTTTTATGCAGCAAGACCAGCATTTTACAATTATGTTGTTGTCATGTTTGTGATCACCGGAATCGCGTTATTTGGTTGCGGGCTTGCTGCACTTGGCGCTGGCTTTGGTCTTTGGTACGTATATATTTATACAAACATACGANAATATGCTTGCATTTTCTTCAGAAAATTAGATTCTCCTGCTATATGTATGTATGTCATGAGACACGAGTGAGGTTTGTTTCTTTGCATTAGATATTTAAATAAAGTATAGGGGTGAAAATGGTAATAGATTGATTAGCGAATTGGTTATTTAATTACAACAATTATCATAAGGGAGGATCCCCGACAAGACAATACAGATCTTATATTGTGCAACTCTGAGCATTTGGACTGTTTAGTTTCATCAACTTGTATTCATGAACGACGGAAGTAGTGAAACGGCGATAACGAATGACTTAGACTTCCATTTCCGCTGTCCTTATATGCACATACTAGTACTTACGGCACAATCTGCCTTGTTGGCTCTTAGATTTGTATCACAAGGGATTTGAAAAATGTTGTAAAGTTAAATGTAATCGTCAGGCTGAGTGGTAGTAACTCCTGGATTGTGTTTATGCAGGTATGGCAGTGCATTCCTGGGAAGGAATTATCTTGGAATCTATTATCATTGCTCACTGCATTGGGAACGCTATTTTTAGAGATTAGTTTGGTGGCTTTCTTGCTGCAAGAAAGTTATGCAAGTGGGTTGGAAGCATTAGCTCATACTTTCATTATTTCAGGGCTCATTGTTGGAGCAGATATACTTCTAAAGGTAATACCTTTTGTCTGTTGCTTGTGCTAGATATTTATCTCCTTGTGCCTGACTTTCTGCATTATCTAGTGTGATTTTCTAATATTTCCCTCCTGCTGTTATCAGGCAATCTGTGTGTTTGGATTCCATGTCCCGCTTTTCATGGATGGTGAAAGGACCCATCGAGGGAAATGGGGCTTGTGGACAGTTGATGAACTAATGCTGACATGCACTTATGGGTATATTCTTTTTGTGCATTACTCAAAGTGGAGAGATAAGCTGCCTCGTAAGTTGGTGTTCATTATAACAGCATCCATTTCATCTTTGATTCTCAAATTGTTTATTATTGAGAAACAAATATCTAATGTGACATTATCTTTTATGCAGCAAGACCAGCATTTTACAATTATGTTGTTGTCATGTTTGTGATCACCGGAATCGCGTTATTTGGTTGCGGGCTTGCTGCACTTGGCGCTGGCTTTGGTCTTTGGTACGTATATATTTATACAAACATACGACCATTATTCAATTCTTTTCTTTCCATAAATAACCACTTGTGTCTGTTTGATATATTCTATATTTGCAGGCTGTATAGTTTTGTGGTTGTCTGCTATCACACTCTCTATCTTCCCTTTGTGTATGTAACTTTCCTCGCAGATTTCTTCCAGGTAAATTACATATTGTTTGTTTGGTTCATTACCATTAAAGACTGCTATTTCTTTTGTCAAATGATCTGATTTTAATATTTTTCAGGAGGAAGATTTGCTCTTGGATACTGCTTACTACTCCGAGATGAAGGATGCGGGGTTTTTCGATTCTGAGTGGGAATAAGGATCTGTCTTCACCTGTCAACAATAAGATGTTTTTATTATATCTTCACTTTGTAGATAAGGTATGGACATTATTATCATATTTAGTAAGATTGGCAAAGCACATGGTTGTCGAACTGAACGTTTCACTTTTATGGATCTGATAGTTGGACCTTATATGGTATCGAGCTTGCCCTTGTTAACAATGTCTTTGTGTGGGTGATAAAATTTGATGATCTTCAGTTGACAATGATCTTCAGTTGACAGTTATCTTGGGATATCTATTATAAGGTGTTTGCTGAGAACTTTAAGTATATGCTTTATGTAAGCATGTTGTGAAGGGGAGACAATTTGCCTAAAACTGAGCCAGTCTGGGTTGTAATTGATCTCCAACGGGTCGGACGAGTAATATTCTAGAACCTAAACCAGAATGAAAAGAACTGTCTGTGCGGATCAAAGAGAAATGGTTAAGATATTTTAACAAACTAACTAAAATAATCTTTTAATATTAATTACATATAGGGTTTAAACCCAATCGGATCTGTCTCCAGAAGAACAACCTGATATCTAAAAGATGATTGAATATTTTTGNCTGACATGCACTTATGGGTATATTCTTTTTGTGCATTACTCAAAGTGGAGAGATAAGCTGCCTCGTAAGTTGGTGTTCATTATAACAGCATCCATTTCATCTTTGATTCTCAAATTGTTTATTATTGAGAAACAAATATCTAATGTGACATTATCTTTTATGCAGCAAGACCAGCATTTTACAATTATGTTGTTGTCATGTTTGTGATCACCGGAATCGCGTTATTTGGTTGCGGGCTTGCTGCACTTGGCGCTGGCTTTGGTCTTTGGTACGTATATATTTATACAAACATACGACAATTATTCAATTCTTTTCTTTCCATAAATAACCACTTGTGTCTGTTTGATATATTCTATATTTGCAGGCTGTATAGTTTTGTGGTTGTCTGCTATCACACTCTCTATCTTCCCTTTGTGTATGTAACTTTCCTCGCAGATTTCTTCCAGGTAAATTACATATTGTTTGTTTGGTTCATTACCATTAAAGACTGCTATTTCTTTTGTCAAATGATCTGATTTTAATATTTTTCAGGAGGAAGATTTGCTCTTGGATACTGCTTACTACTCCGAGATGAAGGATGCGGGGTTTTTCGATTCTGAGTGGGAATAAGGATCTGTCTTCACCTGTCAACAATAGGATGTTTTTATTATATCTTCACTTTGTAGATAAGGTATGGACATTATTATCATATTTAGTAAGATTGGCAAAGCACATGGTTGTCGAACTGAACGTTTCACTTTTATGGATCTGATAGTTGGACCTTATATGGTATCGAGCTTGCCCTTGTTAACAATGTCTTTGTGTGGGTGATAAAATTTGATGATCTTCAGTTGACAGTTATGTTTGCTGAGAACTTTAAGTATATGCTTTATGTAAGCATGTTGTGAAGGGGAGACAATTTGCCTAAAACTGAGCCAATCTGGGTTATTGATCTCCAACGGGTCGGACGAGTAATATTCTAGAACCTAAACCAGAATGAAAAGAACTGTCTGTGCGGATCAAAGAGAAATGGTTAAGATATTTTAACAAACTAACTAAAATAATCTTTTAATATTAGTTACATATAGGGTTTAAACCCAATCGGATCTGTCTCCAGAAGAACAACCTGATATCTAAAAGATGATTGAATATTTTTGTTTTACTACTTGGGGGAGGGATCTAGTGAGAAGAGAAATTGAAATAAGAAGAATGAGAAGAAATTTGAGCCACACATTTCAAATGAGGAGGAGAAATTTAAAGGGAGATGCATCTAATTCTTTAAGTGCATCTGAAATGTGCGGCTGTAGTTTCTTCTCACTCTTCTCATTTTAATTTTACTTCTCATTTGATCCTTACTTTTACTACTTGTTTATCTTGTCTTAACAAAAGTTGTAACTATGTCAAATATGTGAAATGTCAATAAACAAGTTTATCAGAAAAGAAAAAAAAAAATAATAATAATAAAATCAGAACTGAGCTGCAGCATAGAAAGTGGTTCCCTATTTGAAATCCAAAATATACCCGTTGGGAAAAGGCCAATTAACATAATTTAAAACACAATGCCCCATATCAGACAATAGTACATTCGCTGCCCGGGGGCCGGGGCCTCGTCATCCCCACGTCCAACCCACCATTTAACACTCCTAAAATTAAAAAAGAAAATTTATTTATTAAGCACATTTAATTGTTTTATAAATAATACATTACCTATCTCAAAAATTTTATGTTACATGTTTCAAATGTGATTTGTACTCACAACCTTCAGGTTGTTGGTCAACTCACATATAACTGAGCCACTCACATACTGTTATATAGTTTTGCTAACGATAGCTTTAATGACTATCATTAAGCAAATTATTTTCACCATAACACCATTTGTGAATGATTCTGATTGGATAACAATTTCGAAAAAAGTGAAGATAATCCCAAAAGAGATGAAGACGCAATTAACACTTTTTACAAACAACTGTAGTAAAACATACACTATTAATCACAGCTCTTACGGTTATGGTTAACAAAATCCATAATAAAAAAAATATTATCTACTATTAAAAGTTTATAAAGTCTATATGAATGCACATATAAATTAGTCGGTGGCTTTTCTAGAATCAATTTCTTTGCCTTTTGGCATCGATGTAATTGTCTGCATCTCACTTCTCTCATACCTCACTCCGGCATGATTGGATATTGTTGTTGACTATTAAAAGTTTATAAACCAATGCATAGGTTACAAAAAAGATAAACAAATTATCTTTGTTTTTCCTTATCTTGCAAAAAAACTTAGCTACTAATTTGGTTTTCGACTAGCATCGAACTTCTTGTAGGTAGAGTTTGAACATTTACTAGTATATATGTACTTCGTAACTTCTCATGGTAATGTATAAGCAAGTGTTATGGTCGTCAAACCCACCACCTTCACGTCAACATCACATCCTAATTTAATACACTACAAAACCCACCACCAAACAGGTGTAATGATCACCACCAAACCAAATATATAAAAATATTTCACTTTATACAAAACATACCCTACAATATACTCCACACACACACACAAAGATGGAAAACAGTTTGGTGGCCTGCACCACCAAACCATTGTTAAAATGGGGGTTTCGCACATGATCATGAAAGGGGTGTTAAGGGGATGACGTGTGGTTGGTGGCACTATCAGGTGGTCGACCACCACCATAACACCCAGTCTAAACTTCCCTTTTTCCCATAACTCGTTACATGCATGACTATGTAATTCATTCAGGTGGAATATTTACTAATCCATCTAATTCAAATTAATATTCCATCTTATTTCTTCGAATTGTCTCGAAATTATTGTTCTCTTCCAAATATTGTTGTCAATCATTTAGCAATTTAACATATTGCATCTAATGATATTAAACAAGGTCTTACTTCCTCGCGTTGCGGGCCAGGATCAAAATTAATTTATCCTGCAGTTTAACTTATATAAGTTTGATGATAGGGAAAAAAAAAGATTATAGTTAAATAAATCGTAAATATAAAATAGTTACAAATAGAATATTAGACATATTTGAAATGACTAAAGTACAAATACGAAATAAACGGTGAAATTTTGATAATTGATATTAGGGAATATCTTAGCTACAATTTGTTGTAACTAATTGGCTACAATACTACGCTAAAATTATGGGTCACTGAGTCTTTCTGTGGGTCCCTGAATTCTATTCTGTGAGTCTCTAAGTCATTTTGTATGTATTTTTTGATGAAGATTGTAGCCAATTGGTTATAATAATTGTAGCAAAGATATACCCTTAATATTATTGTACTCTTCAGCTAGAGCTTTAAATTATTGATTTGAGTAAAAATGTTCTTTTGAAAAATTAGAAAATAAAAAAATCAATAACAAGGATAGTAAAATTGTCTTTGTTCATCCTATTTATTGGGTATAAACTAAAAAATAAAATGTACAAGTTGACACTTTGGTTATTCCCTTTCCAAGATTTAGAATGTACTAATCCACTCTTCTGTACAACTAACAATGCATCAAATACTTGCATTTAAAATTATTGTTTCTAAATTGAACATTTTTTCCTCTTGAGAGAAGGTTCAACTTTCCATTTAAAGTTTTAAAGCCATACCTACACCCATACACACTCACTCACACTTCCACTTCATTCATCTTCTCCAACCTTCTTGTTCTCTTTTGCATTCATCACAACAATGGCTAAGCTAGTTGTTCTTCTGCTCATGTGCTCCATGGTTACTTACTCTAGTAAGCATTTCTTCCATTTTTTTATCTACTCATTTCCATTTGTAGTATATTTTTTTTAGTATGCAAACACTCAAGAAACTTTAGTCTTAAAAATAAAACCCCAAGTAGTTAGGTAAATCATTTAGCCAATACTAAGAGCTAGTGATGTAGTGACTTGTACATGATGCATCGACAGTTGTACATTGTCTAAGGGTACTTAATACATGTTAGAAAAAAAGGTTTATAATCTTATAGACATCCCCTTTTCATCATATAAGTTGATATGAAAAAACAAATTTTCTTTTGATGTTATATATTGTTCCATGTTGACTTGTGCTTTATGCTATGGAGGTTGTATCTTTTGCTTAGGACTAGAATGTTCCAAACAGGAACACTCATGTTATAGAGTTGTACTTCATTTTATAAAAGTTGGACAAAAAATCTAGAGGATGTTTGTTTCCTTATTTTAGAACAACAAAAGTGTTGGACAAGTTATTTATCTTTATAAAAACAAAACACTCCAAACATTCTCTAGTCATCTTTAGGAGTGTTTGGATGAGTGCTCGTTCACCTTTATAAAAAAACCAAACAAGCATGTTTCATCGAAGCACTAAATGCTGTTCATATATTTATAGAAAAATAAACCTAACTAAGATTTTATACAATTAAGATTACCCGAAACCATTTCGAGTTAAGTTCTGATACGAGTCGGGAGGTGCGGAGTGCACGCTTGTATAAACTAATTAACTTCAGATATGATGAATGACAAAAAAAGTTGTACATCACTAGCTAGACCATCTAACAATGTGTTTGTTTAGGTGCAACATGGTGTGTGTGCAAGAAAGGCGGAAATGACAAAGCTCTACAAGCGGCGTTAGACTGGGCATGTGGAAATGGTGCAGACTGCACCCAAGCACACCAAGGTGGCAAATGCTTCAACCCAGACACTGTCATTGACCATTGCAGCTATGCTGTTAACAGCTATTTCCAAAAGAAGGGTCAGACTCCTGAAGCTTGTGTCTTCAATGGTGCAGCCATGGTTGTTACCACTGACCCAAGTAAGTAGTCCTTGTTTCCAAACGCTACCTTATCTACTGGGCACATTTTTAAGTTGTTACTTTTAGCTAATAATAGTTTTATTTTGTCACAGGTAATAATGGGTGTACATATCCTTCTTCTGCCAGGTATTTTTTTTTTTTTTTTTTTATGGTTCTTAATGTTTTAAAATTGTTATATTTTTTATGGGTTGGTATAAAAAAGTAGAGTATTAGAGTATGTAGTTTATTTGGTTCTTTTGTCTAGATAACGGTGAAGGTAAAGGTAAAATTCCAAGAATCCAGTAAAAGTGTGTTGTTTAATATGACAAAAAGAAAACGCTCATGCTTTATTTTCCGAGGGGCAAATGTGTGTTAAAATATTGATAAAGGAATATCTTGGATTAGATGGTAACTTTTTTGAAAAGAACAACACTTCCATTTAGTAATTTTGTCATCATGTTATGTTTTTTTGACTCATTTGCGTAAACATTTACTCAATAACCTTAGTAAAAAAAAAACAATTGGCCATGGTCAGTAAGAAAAAAACACTAGGAAACTGTCATTGCATGTTGAAATGTTTCTTTATTTGAAAAAACTTAGTGCAATGTGAACTCTATTGTCTATACAGGTTTTATGGATTTTTTTCAAATATACCACTCAAGCATGATTTAAACACGAAAGAGATAATCAATATAGGCCCACAAGCCTCAAGCCAAACAAACTACTTTAAACTTTTTGAGAAAATCTAGGTTTTGTGCTTTAACAAGTTGTAACATTCACATAGACAATTGGACATTGTATATCGAGATACTAGTTATAATACCCGCGCACGCGCGGGTTTTTTCTTAAATTTTTTTTGAATGATATATTTTTATTTATTAAAAAACAAATAATTTAATCTTTAAATTTGTTTTGTTGATATACTACATAAGTAGAAGATAAACACAAAAGATAAAGATAAAATGCAACTAAAACTAACCATAGGATTAAACTTTTTAAATGATTATCTTTAATAATAAAAAATTATAATTAAAATCATAATAAAAAAATTATTACTAAAAAAGGAATGGTTCCATTTTTTTAAATGAAAAATTCCCAATAGGGGTTTTGTTTTATTATATAAAAGATATCTGTATCCAATTATGTTTTTAAACATGTGGACCAACATAAATGGTCCTTCACCTGTTACTTTAAGTAGTAATGACATTGAGTTGTACCTTGGGTATTAATATTTGTGCATCATCTGACAAAATTTAAGTGTGAGCTAGACCATTCTCAGCAATGGTTCATGTCACCTTTCAACCATGTACAATTATTTTTTCTGGAACATGAGTGCATCGACTATAGACTGTTTTTTTGTGTGGCTTAAAAACTTATAAGGAGTACATTGTTTATTTTTATATGTAATTTGGTGTCTCTTGAAAAACTAATTTGATGTCTTCACATGATTTGTATCCTTCAAACAGTTATATATTTCACGTGGTCACAATCACACCCCGGTTAGGTCATGTACATCTGAGTCAAAAAGACTCACCTCTTTGGGTAACTCAACATGAAAACATTATCACGTTACCCTTTTTGCGGTGCTTTTTGAAACATTAAGTTCTACTTTTACCTTCATCCGATGTGATTAATATACATTTAGTCATTCTTGTTGACCCATAATCTTTAAACTGCTAT
>LBNU01031570.1:24561-29561 GCA_014162995.1 Artemisia annua | reverse complement strand
ACTATACTACATCGGTCAGGTACACTGCCTGGTGGGATTGCAAGCTTCTCAAGATCCCTTGAGAGGTAAAACCTGTTGCGTGGTCGCAATCCCGCGTATCATGGTGTGACATCGGTGATGGTGACGTCGCGAAGAAATCGATGGTGGAGATGCAACGACAAGGATGATGGCGGTGTACAGCGGGGCGGGGATGGTGATGGTGCGACGTGGTGATATAGACGGAGTTTGATTTTTTATTTGAGATGGAAAATGAAAAGTTTATAAGTGTTTAGGTGAACTTTTAAAGTGTATATTTGTAGTTGTATGCTTTTTTACTTGTTTCAGTCAAAGTTAAGAAAAACGGATTAAAATGTAGGAAAATGTAAGAAAAACATTTAAAAACGGATGAGAATTTACAAAAACGGACAAAAATGTATCAAAACGGAAGAAAACGGATAAAACCGTATAAAAACGGACGAAAACAGATAGAGACAGACGAAAACGGATAAAAACGGACAAAAACGTATAAAAACGGACGAAAACGTATAAAAACAGATGAAATGTAAAAAAACGGATGAAAACCAACGAAAGCATAATAAATACGGACGTATAAAAAGCGGACGAAAATATATAAAAAATAATACTAATATTAATAGTTAAATAAAAAAGAAAAAAAAATCGGACTAAATAAGTAAAATCTAGTAAGACACATGGACCATTTATGTAAGAAAACTAAAAAGAACATAAAAAAGAAAAAGACATGGGTATTTTAGTCATTTGATGTTGGTGAGGGACCAAACATGCAACGAAACCTTTGAAATGAGGACTAGCACTGCACTTTCAAACTTTTAGGGACCAAGTCTGCAATTTGGCCATACCATAGGGGACCAAAAATGCAATTAACTCAATATTAAATGGGGTAAAGTTAGTTGCTAGGCAAATAAGTAAATGATATACCTTAAAAGATGCATTGACATACCTTAAAAGATGCTGAAATATAAGTCACGGTATTTGAGGCGTGTTTACATAGGGGCGCGTTTTAGTAAGGCGTACTTGGTCAATTTTGCCCTTGGGATGCGCATGGGCCATTTTCGTAAAATGAAGAAAAAAAGTTCATATCCATAAATCGGGTATAAAAGTGGTTCATTTGGTAATTAGGTTATTTTTGAATACATTAAACCGTTAACTTTGCCAGTATAGTTGAGGTGTTTTTATAACTTTTTTGTGCTACAATCAAGTTGCAAAAATCGCGAATCGGTAGTTGGTCGGTCGACCTTCTTGTATCTTGTAATCAGTCTAAACGGGATTAATCGGTGAGTGATCGGATTAGCATTTGCGGAAAGTTTTGGATATTTTTGATGATATTTGGGTATTTTTTGCTAGTTTTGGGTATTTTCTGCACGAGTTTTCTTAAAAAACAAATTTATAATAAATATAAAAAGCGACTATAAGTGATAAAAATAAGTTACGGCGAGTTTGGGATTTCCGGCGAGTTTGACCACCGTTAACCTCTACTGACCACGGTTGACCGACTTGTTTAACTGATTTAAACAAATCAAAAAGGCTGGAGGTCGGTTAGCGACTAGACACGATTAACTGGTTTTGTAACCCTTTTTTGCAACACTGGCTACAACGTTAGTGAAATTAATTCATATTGGTTAAATGGGTAAAGAAATAATGTTTAAACGGTCTAGGTTACTTGAGGAAGACAAATTTTAATTCAAATGTACGTGCATAACATGTGTATTCCATGATCGTTTCCACGCTTTTCTCACACATCTTGAAATGTGAATGTAGTGAAGTTTGAGAGCGCATCTAAGAGTAAAACGCAAAAATCATTGAGCGCATTTAAGAGTAAAACGCAAAAATCACACATTGTTCAAATTAGTACTTACCATTTCCGAAAATCATAGGGGATCAATTGGAGAAACTTTTAACAATATATATGGTCTTTGAGAAAACTAAAATAACATAAACGCCCTCATCACTTCACCAAATAATCTTCACTTGATTTTTGTGTTTATAATATGAAAAAACATCTTGCATGAGCAAATTTTATTCAACACCATTTTCAAAACCCTTAAATTAAACCCTAAGAACATCAAAACCCTGCTAACGCACATATCAAATGTCGAGACAACCGGTTTCAGGCGATTTTCGAAGGCTTGCGGTAGACGAATGGCGGTTTACAGATCCGACAGACGAATGATAGGTTAACAGATCGGATGGTAGGGTCACAGGGTGTATGTCGACCATATCCGCGTGTTTGTGTTTTTTTTTTTATAAAATCCAAATTTCAAGAATGCGTGTGTAGGTTTTAATTTTGACTGTTTGTGTGAATATGCAAATTTGAATTTGGGAGTGTTTGAATTTGTCAATGGAAAATATAAGATATAAAGTGTTCTTGGTGTTCTTTATGATTTTTATTTTTTTATCTTAAAATTAAAAACCATCTAAAATGAAGATGAAAAAAGCATGTTTTTATTTATTTATTTATTTATTTATTTATTTTTTACTTTTACAATTTGACCAAGGATTATATCAACTCTAATTTTTACTGAGATTACACCTTTGTTTTCATAAAAGAAAACTCTTCGCTTGCAATTTGAACAAACCACATGGCGATGTTTGCAAATGTTTTTTGCATTTAAGTCAATTCATTTATTATTTCCTTTTGTAACGTATCTTTGTGCATCGAAAGTGTATGCATTTACTATAAGATCGTTCAACAATTAAAAAACTCTTCGAGTCTAATCCAAATGCTTTATGGGTTCGTTTAGTTAAGGCTCTGAATGTGCACGAAGGGGGATTTGATCAACATGGGTGCAAAATAAATGGTTTATGGGCTAAGATAATTGGTTCTTGTAATCATTTGGTGGTGTTATTCTGACTGATTCGTTACCGTTTAAAGTGGGTTGTGGCACCTTAAATCGTTTTTAGAAGGACACATGGATTGGGAATCATCCTCCATATCTTCGATACAACCGGTTATTTCGTTTGGAGAGAAACAAAGATTGTTTGTTTATTGATCGTATCATTATTGGAGAATGGCATTGGAATTGGTCTAGATCGGAGTTGGGGACTCGTAATATGTCCTCCCTTAATGCGTTAATGGTTGAAATTGGAAACATGGAGATTAGTTTTGTATCTGATGCATGTGTTAGGTCGTTAGCTAATGATGGTATGTTTTCTATTGGAGTCACGCATCGATTTTTAGATGATCGTTTTCTGGGTGGTATGAAATATCTATGCGACAATTTGACTTTAACGATGATTGCCAAAAATTGAATTGTGTTCACAATCTAGTGAGGAATTTTGCAAATTCTAATTTCGGCCATGTGCGAACATGCTACTGCGCGACCTCATTCATAATTGGATATGTGGCATGACAAAAGATACCATTCTAATCATTTGGTGACACACTTGTCACATTTTGAATGGGGTCGTACATTTGCCTTACCCGACCGACGCCTATGCGACTGTACGACCCATTCAAAATGTGACAAGTGTGTCACCAAATGATTATAATGGTACTTTTTGTCATGCCACGTGTTAAATTTTTAATGTGGTCGCGTAGTAGCACGGTCGCACATGACCAAAATTGAAATTTACAAAATTCTTGACTCGATTGTAGACACAAATTCAATTTTTTTTTGGCATGGTTTTGAAATTTTCCCTTAAATGATTTCACAATAAATTTCGAACATGCTCAATCAGGGGCGCAACATGTTAGCTAGGATAGGCAAACGTAACATTTATGACTCCTTAATTATTCAACGTACCCTTCTATAGCCTACAAAAATAGCTTACGCTTCTTTTCAAGCCTAAAAATAGGGCTACATCGACTAAATCAAGCATTCCCTCTTTGTTTGTTGTGGGTCGTGCCTTATCGAGGGCACTGAATGAATGAAATAAGTCAAGATCTTTTTCTCTTGCTAATTACCACAAAGTTCGTCAACATTGGTGGCAAAGAATAATTTCACCACATAAAAACTCGGAGCCAAAGAGGTGTAAGTCTATAAGATGCTGGCAGAGCTTTTGTCATTGGACAACATCGATCTATCTTGACTGTGGTTTTTTTAGCGTAAAGTCTAAGTAGAGGATTCAAAAATTTACGTAACAAGCGTATTGCGTGGAAGATTAAAGTTTATTAATTTCTCAAATTTTTTTTTTTTGTATCCTAAGGCGCTACGAGTAGCTAGGTTTAGATAGGTCAACACATATTTGGTATGTTTCCTGCTTTATCGTTATGCGTAACTTTTCGTAATATTAGATTTTCTCTTGTAACCGAGGACATGGATTTTACTCTAAATGCATATACTATCGCGATGTCGTCGCATGAATGAGTAAATGAATATGCATGAACAAAGGCATTTATCCCAAACTGAGTAGACGCCTTAATTAGTCGATTATTAATGTTTATTTATTTTATTAACAGTAAATCAAGAGTATATGTAAACAGTAATGATAACGCCAACCATCGTAACAAAACCTAAAACAAACACAATGACAATAACAAAACAAAACAATGCTTAACACTATACACAAATGTAAAATTCTCTGGCACCGCCACTCAAAATGCTATAAAAATACCACAATATCCTTAACACGTATCATAACATAATCTAAGTATTAGAAAATATTTCTATCAAATATGTAATTTAAAATTCTTTAAACAACATAAATAAAGATTTGCCTAATGTATCAACTAAACGCAATGTATATTTACGTAACTCTGTATTACACTTCTCATATATTTTTTTTGGTTTAATTAGAAAATTTTATTGATTTGCCTAATGTATCAACTAAAGGCAATGTATATTTACGCAACACTATATTACACTTCTCACATATTTTTTTTTGGTTTAACTAGAAAATTCTAACTTCGTGCATCGAGGAATATTTCTTCTAGTAACATTTGGTCAACAATAAAATTGCATTGATGAACAATAAACTCTAATTAATGTAATACTTTAAAAGTCCATTATTTCATATTGCATTGGATCACACTGTATACAAAT
>LBNU01031570.1:4360-15047 GCA_014162995.1 Artemisia annua | reverse complement strand
TGATAATTAGATGGTGGTCTAATCTATTGTTTCTACAAGTTAAACCTTCGTCAATATTTTAGTTCATAAAAACAAGCTTTAAGTGTAAACCAATCAATTCAAGATCAATCCAAGGTTCATAAGGTATGGTTATCTTAAACACAAGAATAAACTCTTATTATAAATAAAATACTCTTAGGAAATGGTCATTACAAAAGGTAACTCATTCACAGACAAACAAGTTACAATTGTCTATAAACATCTAAACTTTCGTCCAATTAAAGGTTTACAAACAATCCGATTTTATGTTATAAAAGCATTCTCATTACAATCATACTTCTTGTTTCTTTGTTTAGTCAAGAATAATTATGGTGAAAAACAATCATTCATAGACAAATGATTATAACTAGTTGAATAATAACAAATCTTTCGACCCTTGAAACTATTATCAATTGGTTAACCTTGACTCAACAAATGTCACTATGAAACTTAAGGTACAATTGGTTCTTAGGATTGACTTGAAATTGAATTAAATCATGTTATCACAATCATAACTATCACTAAGCATAAAACATCATCAAAACAAGTGTAAAAATGTTACTAGCTACTCATAGCAAACATGCAAATAAACTCAGAATATTTAACATTAGAATCCATGGTTTTAAGTCTTACATTGCTTTGAAATTGATAACAAATGACAATGTATTGATAACCTAAGTATTGGTGATGATTTCTTGAGATTTTGTCCTCCAAATGTTGCTTCCTTGGTTCTCCAAATGTTCCTGGTTCTTTCTGCACGAATTTTGCCTTCTTTGAGAGCTTGATGATGATAATAATTGAGAGTAATGATGAGAGTAATTGTCCTCTTGAATTGTGTGTTGAATGGTGTACTCTAGAGGTCCTTTTAGGCTTGTCAAATACTCCTAGCAATCAATAGGAACAAAAATGCTAGANTATAAATCAAATACTCTTAGGAAATGGTCATTACAAAAGGTAACTTATTCATAGACAAACAAGTTACAATTGTCTATAAACATCTAAACTTTCGTCCAATTAAAGGTTTACAAACAATCCGATTTCATGTTATAAAAGCATTCTCATTACAATCATACTGCTTGTTTCTTTGTTTAGTCAAGAATAATTATGGTGAAAAACAATCATTCATAGACAAATGATTATAACTAGTTGAATAATAACAAATCTTTCGACCCTTGAAACTATTATCAATTGGTTAACCTTGACTCAACAAATGTCACTATGAAACTTAAGGTACAATTGGTTCTTAGGATTGACTTGAAATTGAATTAAATCATGTTATCACAATCATAACTATCACTAAGCATAAAAAATCATCAAAACAAGTGTAAAAATGTTACTAGCTACTCATAGCAAACATGCAAATAAACTCAGAATATTAAACATTAGAATCCATGGTTTTAAGTCTTACATTGCTTTGAAATTGTTAACAAATGACAAGGTATTGATAACCTAAGTATTGGTGATGATTTATTGAGATTTTGTCCTCCAAATGTTGCTTCCTTGGTTCTCCAAATGTTCCTGGTTCTTTCTGCACGAATTTTGCCTTCTTTGAGAGCTTGATGATGATAATAATTGAGAGTAATGATGAGAGTAATTGTCCTCTTGAATTGTGTTTTGAATGGTGTACTCTAGAGGTCCTTTTAGGCTTGTCAAATACTCCTAGCAATCAATAGGAACATAAATGCTAGAACTTGGACAACAAGACACTAAGAAGAGCCTAGAACTTTGAGACAAAAGGCCAAGATTCGTGCACAAAAAGTTATCCTTCTCTTCAGAACTTCCATCCGAATCGGTTGCGGGTTGCTACCGATCGGATGGAGGTGGTAAATGTGGCTATCCGGTCGGTTGGCCACCAACCGATCGGATGGTGAAATCTGATTGATTTTGGACTTTGACTTTTCTTGCGTATTCCTTCATGCACTCTCCACACTTGATTAACTCTGAACTTGAAACTTTGAAATGACCAAACTTAGGTTCTCCTTATGAAATACTTCACAGATTTGGACTTTGAGCTTGGGAATCTTCGTGTAATCACATATACTTCATTTTCTTCACTTTTTCTTCGTTTTTCCTACATTTGGCTACATATGCTACAAAAACATACTTTGATACGATTTAGTGGCAAAAGCATATAAAATTAACCAAATAACATGCATAAAAACACTAATAACGCTTCTAAAAACATGTTAACTTTGAGCGTTATCAGAAGCTTTGAGCGTTCATCTTTCTTGGAAGAAATCTTAACCATGTTACCTCACTATCCACACCAAACGAATCAAGGGCTATTTGTTTCATTCTTTCTTTTCATTACTTTTACATCTTTTATGTGGAACATTGGGGGACAATGTTCAGTTTAAGTGTAAGGGGGGGGGGGGGTAAATGAAGACACCTTAGAGAATGCAATTGCGCTTGATTTGTGTTTGTTTGATAGTAAATTTGTAATAAAACCAAGAGAAATATTTGTTAGGGCAATTTTAGCGGCAATTTAAATTTTTTTACAACATTTAGAAGTGAAACTTTGGTCCTAATAAGCGTCTCATGGATAGGAAATTATATGACTAGCACAAAAAACCGTACCACTAAAAAATTTTCCACCCCAAATATGTGAGGTTCGCCCTTAGAATTGGTAGGAAAAGCACTTATGCTATGATGTATGTACCGGTAGCACTTAGATTCTAGAACTTGCGTTAGGATCATCTCAAATCCACAAGTGAGACTACATTCGTGTAGTTAGATCTACTACATGATAAGAGGCATTAGGATTAACCCCTTGTTTTAAACCCGTGTTTTTGTTATAATTACATTGGCTACATTGGTCATGTAATTCTCCCACACCCTTTGCGTTGTACCCATTTTTGGTACACGATACCCCTAGTACACCACTCAGAGCCTATCTTTTCGTTTCGACCTTTGAGCATCTTACTCAAAGTGAGAATTTGTTACACCCCACTTAAATATACACCCAAATCGCCTTAACCCACCTTGTATGCACTCATATTTAGTACATTATT
Source organism: Artemisia annua (assembly GCA_014162995.1). Taxonomy (NCBI): domain Eukaryota; kingdom Viridiplantae; phylum Streptophyta; class Magnoliopsida; order Asterales; family Asteraceae; genus Artemisia; species Artemisia annua. Next base: position 12,018 of record LBNU01031570.1, on the reverse strand, counting down.
GTGACAACATTTGTGTTAAACCCTTTGTTAATTATCTAATTGATTACATGGTTGCTAAGTCGAGTCATATCTTGTAAATATTGTTTTGGGACGATTGGGACTCATGGGTAAAGTACTAGCTTAATGGAGTAATGGGGAAGAACATCATTATTACCCCCATGTGCGCTAAATATTTTAAAAAGTACTCCAAGTTTTTCGATTATCTTAATTCGAGTCATTAGATTAGTTATTTGTAAAGTATGTAAAAGTTCAAGTGTAAGGGGAGAACCGAGGCCCCTATGATGTATTATTTTGGATGGTAGGGCAAGAGTGTATGCAAAAAAAAAACAAAAATCAAAAAGAGTCGAAAAAATCAAGAAAAATACAAAAAAAAAATGAGAAAAAGAGAAGTAGAAAAAAACATACGGACTAGCATCGCGTTTTCTTTTTATGTTTGTTTATGTTTTTGTTATTTCATTTTTAGCTTAAGTTGAGTCGAGTCTTGGCTTAGCAACATTGTATAGTACATGTATTTGATCATGATAATTAACTTGCCACCAGTAAAATACCCTTTATTCCAACCAAACCGTGTTTATCATATCCCTACACCTTACATTACAACCCTTTGGAAAGCCCTCTTTGATAGTTTATCTTAGGTGCTTACGCCTAGTGGAGGAGTAACTGATCCTCTCCCAAGCCTATGGTAATCTATTTGCTATGACAGGTAGTGAGTGATTTTATTCCATTTCAAATGTAGTTGTATAGGTTATAACACCCGAGAGATGAGAGTATTCAAACACTATTTGTGAGGTGCTAGTGTATGATTTCCGTGCTTATTATGATTAGGGTCGAGTAACTATTTGTTGTAATTACTTTTATATTAAGTTAAATGACCCCTAACTCATATTTTGATTGGAATAAAAGCCTATTTGCTTGAGGACAAGCAAATCTCAAGTGTAAGGGTATTTGATGAGGTGAAAAGTGTACCCGTTTTAAGGGGTCATTTAAGCCCTAATTCGTGTTAATAGGATCAAATATTGCCCTAAATCGTTCCTTTTGTCATTTTAGGTACTTTTGAGAAGAATTCTGGAAAACACATCATTTTGGACGTTTTTGGAGCATAAAGTGAAGAAAATGACACAGTCTCAAAAGAATGCTGGAAATCCATCCTGACAGCGTCAGAGTCACAAGGTGACGCCGTCAGCCAACCAAGACAAAGGAGTGGATTCTGACTATACGTGACGCCCTAAGAAGAAAATGTGATGTTTACACCTGACGGCGTCAGGTGTTAATAATCCTAGGCCGTCAGGTGTAATGTTAAAGAGAGACGGCCCAGAGCAAGTTTACAAGTGACGGCGTCAGAAGTAGAAATAGGCCATCCGAGAACCCTAATGGTGGCGAGCTGACTGCGTCAGGATGTATAAGCTGACGCCGACAGAGTGTATTTTCTATATATACTTTTCTATTTTTCATTCATTAGTGTGCAACTTTTTGGGAACAAACCCTAGACGACTTTGACAACTTTTTCAAGGGTTTTTCACCCTTGATTTTTCCATGTTCAATTAAAGATAAGTCTCCATTCAAATTAGTCAATATGTCTATGTGTTGGTTAATTATATCTTATGCTTGTCTTTCAATTAACATGCTAGGCTAGATTTATTTTGTGTTTGCTTAGATCTAATGAAACCTAACTATTGATTATTGGTTGTTGTGTGTTATTACTTGTATTGGATGATTGTTTATCGACGTTAGGCTTAAGAAAACTGGCTAACCTCCTATACGGTAACTTGCTTGAACGTCTTAAGAAACATGAACCAATGCGTACTAGGTTTTTATGGTTGTATTTAATGCATGAGCGAATTCTAATGATCCCATGTTAGGAGCTTCTAGCAGGCTCGACATAGGAGTGAAGTAGGAGTTTATAGAGTTGGGGAAGTACGTACGCCACCCCACGAATGGTATTAAGGAATAAACCCGTCATCCACGCAATTAATACACACTAACCAACCGGTAAAAGATAGTTAGGGAGTAAGGAAATCTAAGTAAACACACTTGTCTCCATATAAGTTTCTCAACCACTTAGTTTTAGTTATTTTTATTTTATTTGCAATAGTAGTTTCTGGGTTAGTTGACTAGCAACTAATTCCGCCCACTCCTTCAAACCAGAGATTTTACTTGCTTTAAAAAAAAATATAAAAATACAAAAATAATCATCCTTCATCCTTAGACCTATTAGAGTAGTTTTTCATACCTAACGAACACTATTCCCTGTGAGAGAACGATCAATCCCCCGTACTTAGCACTACACTATACTACATCGGTCAGGTACACTGCCTGGTGGGATTGCAAGCTTCTCAAGATCCCTTGAGAGGTAAAACCTGTTGCGTGGTCGCAATCCCGCGTATCACGGTGTGACATCGGTGATGGTGACGTCGCGAAGAAATCGATGGTGGAGATGCAACGACAAGGATGATGGCAGTGTACAGCGGGGCGGGGATGGTGATGGTGCGACGATGGTGATATAGACGGAGTTTGATTATTTATTTGAGATGGAAAATGAAAAGTTTATAAGTGTTTAGGTGAACTTTTAAAGTGTATATTTGTAGTTGTATGCTTTTTTACTTGTTTCGGTCAAAGTTAAGAAAAAACGGATTAAACTGTATGAAAATATAAGAAAAACATTTAAAAACGGATGAGAATTTACAAAAACGGACAAAAATGTATCAAAACGGATAAAACCGTATAAAAACGGACGAAAACGGATAGAGACAAACGAAAACGGATAAAAATGGACAAAAACGTATAAAAACGGACGAAAACGTATAAAAACAGATGAAATGTAAAAAAACGGATGAAAACCAATGAAAACATAATAAATACGGACGTATAAAAAGCGGACGAAAATATATAAAAAATAATACTAATATTAATAGTTAAATAAAAAAGAAAAAAAATCGGACTAAATATGTAAAATCTGGTAAGACACAGGGACCATTTATGTAAGAAAACTAAAAAGAACATAAAAAAGAAAAAGACATGGGTATTTTAGTCATTTGATGTTGGTGAGGGACCAAACATGCAACGAAACCTTTGAAATGAGGACTAGCGCTGCACTTTCAAACTTTTAGGGACCAAGTCTGCAATTTGGCCATACCATAAGGACCAAAAATGCAATTAACTCAATATTAAATGGGGTAAAGTTAGTTGCTAGGCAAATAAGTAAATGATATACCTTAAAAGATGCATTGATATACCTTAAAAGATGTTGAAATATAAGTCACGGTATTTGAGACGTGTTTACATAGGGGCGCGTTTTAGTAAGGCGTCCTTGGTCAATTTTGCCCGTGGGATGCGCATGGGCCATTTTCGTAAAATGAAGAAAAAAAGTTCATATCCATAAATCGGGTATAAAAGTGGTTCATTTGGTAATTAGGTTATTTTTGAATACATTAAACTNATGATGCATATACTGGAACGGAAGCTTTGATAGTTCATCTTCTTGGAGGAGGATCTAACCGTGTTACTTCACTTGCATAAAGAACGAATCAGGGGAGTATCCGATTTCATTCTTTTAACCTTTTATCTCTTCCATTTCTTATTTTAGAACATTGGGGACAATGTGAAGAAAATGACACAGTCTCAAAAGAATGCTGGAAATCCATCCTGACAACATCAGAGTCACAAGGTGACGCCGTCAGCCAACCAAGACAAAGGAGTGGATTCTGACTATACGTGACGCCCTAAGAAGAAAATGTGATGTTTACACCTGACGGCAGGTGTTAATAATCCTAGGCCGTCAGGTGTAATGTTAAAGAGAGACGGCCCAGAGCAAGTTTACAAGTGACGGCGTCAGAAGTAGATCTAGGCCATCCGAGAACCCTAATGGCGGCGAGCTGACTGCGTCAGGATGTATAAGCTGACGCCGTCAGAGTGTATTTTCTATATATACTTTTCTATTTTTCATTCATTAGTGTGCAACTTTTTGGGAACAAACCCTAGACGACTTTGACAGCTTTTTCAAGGGTTTTTCACCCTTGATTTTTCCATGTTCAATTAAAGATAAGTCTCCATTCAAATTAGTCAATATGTCTATGTGTTGGTTAATTATATCTTATGCTTGTCTTTCAATTAACATGCTAGGCTAGATTTATTTTGTGTTTGCTTAGATCTAATGAAACCTAACTATTGATTATTGGTTGTTGTGTGTTATTACTTGTATTGGATGATTGTTTATCGATGTTAGGCTTAAGAAAACTGGCTAACCTCCTATACGGTAACTTGCTCGAACGTCTTAAGAAACATGAACCAATGCGTACTAGGTTTTTATGGTTGTATTTAATGCATGAGCGAATTCTAATGATCCCATGTTAGGAGCTTCTAGCAGGCTCGACATAGGAGTGAAGTAGGAGTTTATAGAGTTGGGGAAGTACGTACGCCACCCCACGAATGGTATTAAGGAATAAACCCGTCATCCACGCAATTAATACACACTAACCAACCGGTAAAAGATAGTTAGGGAGTAAGGAAATCTAAGTAAACACATTTGTCTCCATATAAGTTTCTCAACCACTTAGTTTTAGTTATTTTTATTTTATTTGCAATAGTAGTTTCTGGGTTAGTTGACTAGCAACTAATTCCGCCCACTCCTTCAAACCAGAGATTTTACTTGCTTTAAAAAAAATCTAAAAATACAAAAATAATCATCCCTCATCCTTAGACCTATTAGAGTAGTTTTTCATACCTAACGAACACTATTCCCTGTGAGAGAACGATCAATCCCCCGTACTTACCACTACACTATACTACATCGGTCAGGTACACTGCCTGGTGGGATTGCAAGCTTCTCAAGATTCCTTGAGAGGTAAAACCTGTTGCATGGTCGCAATCCCGCGTATCACGGTTTTACATCGGTGATGGTGACGTCGCGAAGAAATCGATGGTGGAGATGCAACGACAAGGATGATGGCGGTGTACAGCGGGGCGGGGATGGTGATGGTGCGACGATGGTGATATTGACGGAGTTTGATTATTTATTTGAGATGGAAAATGAAAAGTTTATAAGTGTTTATGTGAACTTTTAAAGTGTATATTTGTAGTTGTATGCTTTTTTACTTGTTTCGGTCAAAGTTAAGAAAAAACGGATTAAACTGTATGAAAATATAAGAAAAACATTTAAAAACGGATGAGAATTTACAAAAACGGACAAAAATGTATCAAAACGGATAAAACCGTATAAAAACGGACGAAAACGGATAGAGACAGACGAAAACGGATAAAAACGGACAAAAACGTATAAAAACGGACGAAAACGTATAAAAACAGATGAAATGTAAAAAAACGGATGAAAACCAACGAAAACATAATAAATACGGACGTATAAAAAGCGGACGAAAATATATAAAAAATAATACTAATATTAATAGTTAAATAAAAAAGAAAAAAAATCAGACTAAATATGTAAAATCTGGTAAGATACAGGGACCATTTATGTAAGAAAACTAAAAAGAACATAAAAAAGAAAAAGACATGGGTATTTTAGTCATTTGATGTTGGTGAGGGACCAAACATGCAACGAAACCTTTGAAATGAGGACTAGCGCTGCACTTTCAAACTTTTAGGGACCAAGTCTGCAATTTGGCCATACCATAGGGACCAAAAATGCAATTAACTCAATATTAAATGGGGTAAAGTTAGTTACTAGGCAAATAAGTAAATGATATACCTTAAAAGATGCATTGATATACCTTAAAAGATGCTGAAATATAAGTCACGGTATTTGAGGCGTGTTTACATAGGGGCGCGTTTTAGTAAGGCGTCCTTGGTCAATTTTGCCCGTGGGATGCGCATGGGCCATTTTCGTAAAATGAAGAAAAAAAGTTCATATCCATAAATCGGGTATAAAAGTGGTTCATTTGGTAATTAGGTTATTTTTGAATACATTAAACCGTTAACTTTGCCAGTATAGTTGAGGTGTTTTTATAACTTTTTTGTGCTACAATCAAGTTGCAAAAATCGCGAATCGGTAGTTGGTCGGTCGACCTTCTTGTATCTTGTAATCAATCTAAACGGGATTAATTGGTGAGTGATCGGATTAGCATTTGTGGAAAGTTTTGGATATTTTTGACGATATTTGTGTATTTTTTGCGAGTTTTGGGTATTTTCTGCATGAGTTTTCTTAAAAAACAAATTTATAATAAATATAAAAAGCGACTATAAGTGATAAAAATAAGTTACGGCGAGTTTGGGATTTCCGGCGAGTTTGACCACCGTTAACCTCTACTGACCACGGTTGACCGACTTGTTTAACCGATTTAAACAAATCAAAAAGGCTGGAGGTCGGTTAGCGACTAGACACGATTAACTGGTTTTGTAATCCTTTTGTGCAACACTGGCTACAACGTTAGTGAAATTAATTCATATTGGTTAAATGGGTAAAGAAATAATGTTTAAACGGTCTAGGTTACTTGAGGAAGACAAATTTTAATTCAAATATACGTGCATAACATGTGTATTCCATGATCGTTTCCACGCTTTTCTCACACATCTTGAAATGTGAATGTAGTGAAGTTCGAGAGCGCATTTAAGAGTAAAACGCAAAAATCATTGAGCGTATTTAAGAGTAAAACGCAAAAATCACACATTGTTCAAATTAGTACTTACCATTTCCGAAAATCTTAGGGGATCAATTGGAGAAACTTTTAACAATATATATGGTCTTTGAGAAAACTAAAATGACATAAACTACCAAGGATTATATCAACTCTAAAAGCTTTTTACTGAGATTACACCTTTGTTTTTGTAAAAGAAAACTCTTCGCTTGCAATTTGAACAAACCACATGACGATGTTTGCAAATGTTTTTTGCATTTAAGTCAATTTATTTGTTATTTCCTTTTGTAACGTATCTTTGTGCATCGAAAGTGTATGCATTTACTATAAGATTGTTCAACAATTAAAAAACTCTTCGAGTCTAATCCAAATGCTTTATGGGATCGTTTAGTTAAGGCTCTGAATGGGCACGAAGGGGGATTTGATCAACATGGGTGCAAAATAAATGGTTTATGGGCTAAGATAATTGGTTCTTGTAATCATTTCCGTTCGAGTGCTGTTCTTCTGACTGATTCGTTACCGTTTAAAGTGGGTTGTGGCACCTTAAATCGTTTTTAGAAGGACACATGGATTGGGAATTATCCTCCATATCTTTGGTACAACCGGTTATTTCGTTTGGAGAGAAACAAAGATTGTTTGTTTATTGATCGTATCATTATTGGAGAATGGCATTGGAATTGGTCTAGATCGGAGTTGGGGACTCGTAATATGTCCTCCCTTAATGCGTTAATGGTTGAAATTGGAAACATGGAGATAAGTTTTGTATCAGATGCATGTGTTTGGTCGTTAGCTAATGATGGTATGTTTTCTATTGGAGTCACGCATCGATTTTTAGATGATCGTTTTCTGCGTGGTGTGAAATATCTATGCGACAATTTGACTTTAACGATGATTGCCAAAAATTGAATTGTGTTTACAATCTAGTGAGGAATTTTGCAAATTCTAATTCCGGCCATGTGCGAACATACTACTGCGCGACCTCATTCATAATTGGATATGTGGCATGACAAAAGATACCATTCTAATCATTTGGTGACACACTTGTCACATTTTGAATGGGGTCGCACATTT
>LBNU01031569.1:6882-17695 GCA_014162995.1 Artemisia annua | reverse complement strand
TAATAAACCGGGTTTAAAAATTTTATCTTCTGAAAGGAATGATAATGAAGCATCAACCATGGTAAAAGACGAAGAATCATTCGGAGTTGACAACTTAGTAGGCTCAGAAACTTCTACCATTCTTGATGGAGTCGGGTCGACTGGAGTTAATAACTCGTCGTGAAGAGAATTATCCATATGATGAACATTCGTAACCTCGGGTTCAGTAACAGACTCGTCACTTTCCTTAATCTGAATATCGAAGAGCGGATTGTTTGAAATCATCGTAAAATCTGGTTCGAGATCAAATAGAGGATTGGTGTAAGTTGTTTTGAAAGTTTCAAGAACTGGGTCATCTGATTCATCTGAAGTTTCATCAATTTCTGAAAGAACATCGATCTCTTCTGGGGAAAAGTCGGGAATATTTGGTTCAGAAAATGAGGTGGGATTGCCACACTGAGGACTTTCTTCTTCAACGTACTCGATTTCTCCATAATACAAGGAAGTGTAACCTTCGTCAGACTCGGAACATTTCTCATCATGATTATCAATGGTCTCATCAGTTACTTCATCGTTCTTCTGAGGGAGAGGAGGTAATGGTTCTTCAAGTAATAAACTTTCAAGAAAACGAATATCTCCCTCCGGATCAAAATTAGCATCATCAACCGGCTTATCATTCGTATCAACCATATTATCAAGACGATCACTTTCAACAATCTCATAATCACCGTTAGAAGTATCCACGGACTCACTTGGGATTGGGACAAGGTTCTCAACACTAGACTTATTGAATTCGTCCGATTCCGTTGCCGGAATAGTGTTAAGAGGCTCGTCCCCCATTGTTAGAGAGTCCTCTGGTTTCATAGTTGGTAAGACGGGTGTGAATGCAGACGATGAATTTTTATAACCGTGAATTGAATTATAATGGCAAAATTCGGAATTCACCTTAGCGGCCTGTTCTTCAAAAGATTTTTCAAAGGGGTATGGAGTATTTACAACCGGTTTGCTCAGAGACGTACGAGCTCTTGATTTGTTTTCGATAGTCTTCAAGGCATCGTACGGAGTTCGACAATAGATATTTCCACCGGCGGCCGTATTAAGGGAATCTTGATCATTTTGCATTAAAGCATTGTAGAATATATCGACTTGAAATAACTCAGAAAAACCGTGATGAGGGCATTTTCTCATTAGATCTTTGAATCTTTCCCATGCCTCGGAAAAAGACTCATCAAAACGTTGTTGGAAATTGATGATTTCTTTTCGAATTTCAAGCGTTTTGGAATGAGGATAGAATCGATTCAAGAACTTTGACGCTAAGTCGTCCCAAGTTTTGATAGAGTTTGGTGGTTCACGATCAAGTCATCTCGAAGCTGCTCCTTTAAGAGTTAATGGAAACAAGATTAGCTTCACCACATCATCAGGCACTTGATTAATTTTGAAAGTGTCGGTTATTAGATAGAATCTGCTGATGTGGGAGTAAGGATCATCGTTTTCGGAACCAAAGAAAGGATCAATGAAATCAAGTAACTCGACGTTAATTCGATATTCATCTGCAAGGATTGGTGGAATGATGATGGCCTTCTTAAGACGTACATGAATTTTGAGCAATTCCTCCATAGAACGTGTATCCGCCATGATATGAAGATAAGGAGATTATTTTTGGGTTTTTATGTTTTGAAAATGAAAAGTTAAAAGTGAAAACCAATTTTGAAAAAGAAAATCTTTTTGGATTTTTGATTTTAGAAAAGTTGAAATCAAAAGAAAAAAAACAAATTTGAAGATAAAATCTTTTTATGTTTTTATATTTTGAAAATATTTACAAAAGCTTAAACTTCTCGAAAGAAGGGTCTCCAAAACACATTACTCAAACGATCGAACGACTTAATCTTATCAACCGCTCCCCGGCAGCGGCGCCATTTTGATTTGAAGCGTTTTTCAAGCGGTGAAGCTTTTAAACTCGAGTCGTAGTCCCAACGAGGGTTGAACTGATCTCGTCACTCAAGATCGTGAGATATGTGTAGTGAATAAGGTTTAAAAGATGATTTTGTTTATGATTATACTACTACGACAATTTAAAACGTAGTTAAAGTAAAGTAAAGCAATAAAATGACATAAGATAAGTAAATAAGTAAAGCTGCATGAAATAAAAAAGTGAATAAAAGAAAACAAGTTTTAAAGTGCGATAAGTAATGAAAACGGTAAATGAATTTAAAAGACAATGTGTTTGCAAAGCGACAGGAGTAAGTTTGCTAAGTACGAGCTAATGGTTTATGACGAGTTACATTCCTTTTTCGAGATTAGTTGTCAATTAATCCTTTGAAGAGATAATAACTCTAGACAAATGATTTAATCGCTCAAAGGCTTTTATTCTTCGAGTAATTAAATCACACGTCTAAATAATCTTAACGGTTATTAATCACAAACCTTTAATACTCGCACTTAACTCACAAACCCGAACCACGATGTAAACACGAATTAAAACTACTCACGACTCATTTTAAATAAAGTAAAGCGATAAAGAAATTTAAAAGACTTGTAAACATTAAACGTAATAAAAGTTTAAACTAAAGACGAAAAGACATAAGACTTAAATAAAAAAAACGACACTAAAAAGATTTAAGAAAAATTCGACAGCATAACGTTTAGATAAAACGAAATGAAGACCTCACTCGATAAACGATGAGGTTGAACCCGCCTAACTCGGCAAAAGAAAGAAACAATACTTGATAAAGAAAACTTAACACTTACTTGATAAAAATAAAAAATAAGAAACTGTTTACTCTACAAAATGAAAAACGAAAAGAACTAACTAGGAAATATTTAAAAAAAACATACTCGATGACATCAGTTGCTAAACTTGGAACTAAAAGTCAACATGAAATCTAACATGTAGGACATACTCGCTAACTACAGCTACTACTCGCTAACAATTTGATTTTCATACTCGCTGAAGGAACATGTAAAATCTTCATACTCGCTATACATATGTACATACTCGCTAGAAGATAGAAAATAACCCATACTCGCTAAGGATAAAATTCATACTCGCTAATTATATAAAAAAAACCTTACTCGCAAAAATCTTATGAAAAATGAATTGAACATGTTATACGTGACCCAAAAGATTAAAAAAAATGAGTGAAACTAAATAAAACTTAATGTAGACAATTTTAAAAAACTAAATAAGCTTATATAAGCCAAATAAGCCGCGACCAAACCAAACACCATGCAAAGTTGACAACACTTATAAAAGCTTTTAAAAAAAATTAAGATGACATGAAAATAAGCTCAAAAGATTAAAAGACTTAAAAGAAAGATTGATAAGAACGAAAATAAGCTAGAAATAAGACATGAAATAAGCTTGTATTAAAAAGATAAGACTTACACAAAATAAAACTAATCCTACTCCTACCTTACCCCTCCTCCTAATCTAATCTAATGCTTACAAATGAAGCTACCAAATGATATTTATCAAGCTAGGGGGTTTACAAGTTTGCTTACGTGTGCACTTTGCCCCCTAGACTTTTACAAGTCATGAAAATAACATATAAACTACATTACAAAGCTACTAATCATCTAAAATACTAAATGTAACTCTTGTAACTTCGAGGCTTCGTGTTGACGTGTATTCTAAAAGTCTTCAAAGATGTAAAAGTGATATCTTGCTCGAATTTATGAAGCTTATCGTAATAATTAGCTTTGAATTTCGATTAAGCATCTCTTTCGTTTTCTCGAGCCTTTAAGAAATAACTTTGTCATCACGGGCTTTCCTTGAGTAAATTTCATCGTTGACTCGGCTTTTTGACACTTTTCCACATCTCGTGCTCGTTTTAGGCTTTTAGGTTGCTTTTCATGTTGTTTTCGCGATATCCTTCCCTGCACGATCACAAACACAAAAACACGATATCTTTGGCGTTTAACGTTAGTTTTTGGTCTTTAATAGTCTAATAATGGTGAATAAAAGGTATGTGAATAAGCACATACCAGTCACGTACAAAACTTATCTGGGCCGTCTCTCTTTAGCATTACACCTGACGGCCTAGGATTATTAACACCTGACGCCGTCAGGTGTAAACATCACAATTCTTGCTTAGGGCGTCTGGTACAGTCTGAACTCAACTCCTTTGTCTGCATAGCTGACGGTGTCACCTTGTGACTCTGACGCCGTCAGGAAGGATTTCCAGCATTCTTTTTAGACTTTGTCGTTTTCTTCACTTTATGCTCTAAAAACGTCCAAAATGAGGTGTTTTCCAGAATTCTTCTCAAAAGTACCTAAAATGACAAAAGGAAGGATTTAAAGAAATATTTGATCATATTAACACGAATTAGGGCTTAAATGACCCCCTAAAATGGGTACACTTTTCACCTCATCAACGTACAACGTTGCTTACGTTATTTTCCGACACTAAGCTAGATGTCGAGTACTAATCTTAGCTAGTACCAATCTTCCACGATCCACACGATCCTCACTTATCACAGGATCAACACGATCCTCACACAATATACACGATCCTCACAAGATTCACACAATCCTCAGAATCTACTCTTGATCCACTTGATCAATACTTAATCACTCAACACTTAAGAGATCTTCAAGATCTCAACAAGATCACAATGATCAACAGAATAATTAAGAAATACTAAAACACTTGATGTATATCAAGATACAATCAAGTAGACAACTAGTAATGCAAGTGCACTACTCTATGACACCAACACCTTGTATCTTCTTGATACTTTATGTTCTTGTCTTGACAAGTAGAGGTATGTAGATGATTCTTGGTTGGACTAAAGAATCACTCTTTAAACAAAAGAAAACTAACTAATGATCAAAGGAGAGTTTAGGTGATTGAGGATATGACTACAGAAAGTTAAGTGTGTGAAATGATGGCCAAAATCTGGGAAATGAAGTGGTATTTATAGAATCTAGAAATTTGACCATTTTAAGGGGACGCCACCACTAATCGTCACACGGTACCACTAAATTTAGTGGTACCATGGTACCGTGCCAGACAAAGACGCTCCAAATTTTGTTTTTAGTGGTGAAATTTTATTTGGGGGAGTTTGGAGCTGGTTTGGGTAAAAAATAGCTATTGGGGAATTTAAAAATGAATTTCCCTAATAAAACATTTCTTTATATTTCAAAAATAATTTGTAAAGTGTATTTTTGAAAAGAAAGTTTTGTCAAGCTAAAATGTGAAGTTCAAAATACAAATTCACTTCTTCGATCATTTGTCAAGTTATAAATTTGTTTGTTCATACCTAGAGTGATTAACGTAGAAGTCGGATATATCGACTAAAAACTTGTTTACGTTAATTTTGACGTAAGATGTTTTTACATTTTGTTATCATCAAAACATAGAGATATCGAAATATGGGAATAACGTTTTTAAACATTATTTGCATCAACAGTGAAGTCTTGATAGTAATACGCCGTATGTCAATAATAAGATGCGGCGTATCTGGAGTAGAACAAGTTGGATCTTCTTCGTTGACCAAAGTTTCATATGCGGCGCATGAAAGAATCACATGCGGCGAATTCTTCAAAGTCAGGCAATTGTCTTCGAATTCATCTTAAGTATGATTGTATGGCGCATCTGTCTAGAATGATGCGGCGTATCTCCATGATTTCAGTAGACTTTTCTATCTTGATTATTTTGCTCCATATTTCGTCCAAAATCGCCATGTTTCACCAATTGCTTGTTTTTATCTGAGAATCACTAAAGTAAACAATCAAGTACCAATTCTCATTCATAATATAGTAAAACAGTACAATTAAATAAGATAAATGATGTCAATATAATGTACATTGAAACAAAAGCTTAAGATTATATGATCAAAGAATTTAGAAGGATGTGTAGAGAGATTTAGAACAGCAAGTTTGGGGTGCAAAATTTACAGCTAGAGGAGCGGGGCCAGACCCCTTAACTAGGTGTCGGTCCCCTTAAACTTTAAGGGGACCGCCCTTGTATTTAAGGGGGCCACCCCCCTTTAACGGCTATAAATTTTGTCTTTTACTAGGGAAGGTTTTTCTGGAACATTTTTGCCGTTTTTGATTGAAAATTTGAATTCATATATTTATAATGAATTAATGTANAGCCATCATAAGATATTTATCTAGCTAGGGGGATTACAAGTTTGCTTTCGTGTACGCTTTGCCCCCTAGACTTTTACAAGTCATGTAAATAACATATAAACTACATTACAAAGCTACTAAACGTCTTAAATAATAAATGTAACTCTTGTAACTTCGAGGCTTCGTGTTGACATTTCTTCTAAAGGTCTTCAAAGATGTAAAAGTGATCTCTCGCTCGAATTTGTGAAGCTTATCATAATAATTAGCTTTGAACTTCGATTAAGCATCTTTTTCGTTTTCTCGAGCCTTTAAGAAATAAATTCATCATCACGGGCTTTCCTTGAGTAAATTTCATCGTTGACTCGGCTTTCTAACACTTTTCCACATCTCGTGCTTGTTTTAGGCTTTTTGGTTGATTTAGATGTCATTTATGCAATATCCGTTCCTGCACGATCACAAACACAAAAACAAGATATCTTTGGCGTTTAACGTTAGTTTTTGGTCTTTATATCACTTAAACTAAGGTCAAAAGTATGTGTAAAAAAGCACATACCAGTGATATTGTCCATTTCCTTTACATTATATCTACATATTATCAACCGAGAGATGTGAGTATCCAAACACTACATGAGAGGTGCTAGTATATTTTCTCCGTGCTTATTTTGAGTAAAGCAGAACGACTAATTCTTGTAATTACTTTTATGTTCGCATTAAATGACCTCTAACTTATTTTTCAATTGGGAATAAAAGCGCATTTGCTTGAGGACAAGCAAATCTCAAGTGTAAGGGTATTTGATGAGACGAAAAATGTTACGTTTTTAGGGGTCGGTTTGAGTCCTAATTCGTATGTTTTTGGTTTGGATTTCACCCAAAGTTGTTTCTTTTCTCATTTTAGGTACTTTTGAAGGGAAAATCACAAAAGAAGCATTTTCGGGCATTTTCGGAGTGAAAAAGTGCGGAAAACAACAAAATCTCAAAAGACCTTGAAGATCACAGAAGGTGACGCCGTCACACTCTACTAAGTGACGCCGTCAGGAACAAGTGAAGTCCAGAAGTGGAAAAAAGACTCGTGACGGGCCAGAGAGTTTGTAGTGCAATTTGGTGACGCCGTCAACCAAGGCCGTCAGATCTGGAACCAGCAATTATGACCACGTCAATCAAGGCCGTCAGGAAACCCTAATCGCCGAGCTGACGACGTCACCTATTGGGCTGACGCCGTCAGCCCGCGTTTTCTATATATATAGAACGTTTTTTCTTATTTTAAGACGAATTTTAGAGGAATTTTGGAGTGGAGAACTTTAGGGTTAAAACCTAGTACGTGTATTACAGACCTTAGAGGGTATCCTAACCCCTATAACTTGCATGTTTAATCCAAGATAAGTCTTTATTCATACAATATGTCTATGTGTTGTGTGATATATACTTGTGCTTGTCTTTCTTTCAACATGCTAGGCTAATTTACCTTGTGTTTGCTTAGATCTAATGAAACCTAACTATTGATTATCATGTGATGTATATGTTGTGATTGTATTTGGATGAATGTTTCATCTACGTTAGACTAGAGAAAACTGGCTAATCTCCTATACGGTAACAAGCTTGAACATCTTTAGAAACTCAATCTCCCCCTAAGGGAGGTTTCCCCTGGAAAAATTCTTGAATTCTTGCATTGAGATCTTTGTAGATTCTTTTGTAGCTCGTAGTTGTTGATTCTTCATTGATAAACGACTCAAGATGACTTCCTTGATGTATATGATGATCTTTTGACTTTGCTCTTCGTTCTTCATCCATATAATTAGCTTCAAGTCATCTTTGAGTGTATGTGTCTCTTTGTGATGTTTTGATTGTCTTTGTGATGTCATGCTTACACTTTTCTGGATCATGATCTTCTGCATCCGAGTTGTGGAAGCATAGTCGAAGCCCATTCCTTGATCATGATATCTTGAGTTATGATTTTGAAGTGTAAGCATGAGATGATGAATCTGCATCTTTTCAGCAATCGGCATTAGTCGTCAACTTCTTTGTCATTGGAGTGATTACGCCTTTCCAACATGCTCATACATCTTTGTTGAGTAGATCTTCACGGTTGACCAAGTTCTGACGACTCCTTTTAGATGTTGGTATGAGCATGTGGAACTAGAGTGATGATGGTGATCATGATAAGTTTGGTATGTTGACCTGCATAAAACTAGTTAGTAATAAACATACCGGCACTTACAAGTTCGGATTTCGAGATCGTCAACAGCATAGTGTGAAGACTTTCTCTAATCCTTACCAAGGCCGTTCCTAATCGGATGCCCCCGAAAGGGCTTTCACTGAGATACCGAAGTACACCAACGATTTGTTGAGTCGCTGGAGATCACCCCACGACTGTAGACCTTTTGGAACACCACCGTACATACTAAGCGTAACCCATAAGTGATTACCGAAGTGAACTGCTGTCAGGGCTGTTTGATGTTGACCCTGGCAGGAATTTCCACTCAATCATTGGGAAATACATGAGTATATTCCCTCATAAGTGTTCTTGGCAGATTGCTAAGATCTGCGTAGGACTCAAAATATTACAACTGGTGTCCTTAATGTAGAACCACCAGTGTATGAGTATCAAGTGTTCCTATGAGATCTTTTGATGCATCTCTTGGCTCTAGACTCGATAAGTGCACATTTGGTTATCCTATTCGGAGACTAGGGAGGGGTCTCTTGTTTCAATATCAACTAGCTCTAAGAGACAAGTCGATAGATTTTTTTCAGTATTTTGATGTATTTCTGTGTGTTTTCACGTGTTTTGGCAGTTAAAATATGATAAAAATGATGAGTATTTACACACTCATCAATAACCCTAAGTCTTTTCTTTGCTTCTCTTTTCTTGTGGCCGGTTGTACGCCCCTAAACCCTAAGGGTTTGCGATTTTGCTTTCAAGATTAAAAGTGTTTTCATATTACTTGCATAATTTTTAATTCGTTATAGTTTGTGTGTACAAGAACGAGGTAATTACTCACTATAGTAATTATCAAGAGATCGAATAACAAAACGGTAAGGGGTTATTCATAGATCTATATTGTTCTTCATAGTTCAAGAATCAAGATTTGCATACGGTACGTTTTCATTATGTTTTGGTTAACTATTATATGTTATATGTGATCCTACGCTTCTGCAACATGTGCTACTTGATATTAGTAATTATATATGATAGTCATAATTCATAAATTCTAACAGTGGCATCACGAGCCATGTATAACATGTAATTGCTTACTAAAACCAATAAAAACGTATCTTTGATTGTTTTAGATAGACATGTTATTGTTTCTAGGGTTTTTCTTTAAATTTTTTTTTAGAAAAATAAAACTCTAACCCTAATTTATGGGGGGGGGGTCGATTTCTCCATAAGCCCTAATTAGGGTTTGTGGTTTAAATTATTAATTTGATTAGTAATTAATTAGAAACCCTAGGTTTGTAACATGTTTTAGGGTTTTGTGTTTTGATTAATTTGATTAACAAAATTGGATAGAAACCCTAGGTTTGTTACATATTGATGTGCTATATGGTAATTGTTATGCATGAATCCATGACGAAACATGCATGTTAGTCATGGATTATTTATTATATGCAAGTATATGTTTCACATATTATTATTAGATAGATCTAAAATTGGGGAAGACTCCAATTATAATTAAAATCAATTTGCTTGTTATGTGGTGTACTAATCAATCCTAGCTTACGCAATTGATTATTCAATGGATGTGGCTCACTTGTGCAAAGTGAAAGCTTTGATTGATTATACACATTATAAACCTAGAATTGTTTTAATTAGGGTTTTATCTAATTAAACTTGCATGTGGCTAATTGTTTTCACCGCTTTATTTATTTATTAGTTGGTTATGTGTTTTCTTTTAAATTACTTGTTATGTGTTATGTGTTTATCAAATTGTAAGCAATAAGAAGGGTAATTTTTGTAAAGAAAATTAATTGGACTAATAATGGTGAAACCTAATTATTAATAACTTTACAATATCAAGATCTTATGTGTCATACTTAGGGGTTGGCCTTACATGCCGTAATGCGTTAAATGCATCCTCGCGACGAGATCTTTATTGTTAAAGTTGTTAATATGTTTTAAAGATGAAAGTTATAAACTTTATGTTCGATTGATGTTTTTGTACATATGGTTATGAAAGAAAGTCTTTTTTAGCTAATTCATAGTGATGGAAACAAGGTTTGGAAAGAGCCTAGGGTCTACCTTTGGTTTCCATGCACTTATGAGTTAGTTAAAGACGTCTTACTTACATCATCATTGGGTGTACAATATCATCTTAAGGGTGATTTACCTCCATTCCACCTCGGTGGATGATAATTGATGGTTCTTCTTTAATTGGTGAACCCAATACCTCAAACAAAAGTTTTTAACTTTATCTTGATAATTGGTTATAAAAATTGTTTTGTAAAACTTATGTCATAAAGATGAGTGCATGCATCTTTATACATGTTTTTGACACATCAAAAACTTAATACCCTAAAAATTTAAGTCACATGCCATCTAAATATAAGGGACACTTGGAGTTTTTCTTTGGTATGCGTGAGACCTAGGCCAAAGATTAATGACAAGGCAAATTTCCGAGTGAGCGTGAGACCTCACATGGTTAATTTGCAGTCTCTAAGTTAGTCGACTTAATTAATTTGATGCGTGAGACCTAGAACTTAAGGCATGAGATAGGATGAAACATGCTTACATGGCAAGTTGATGAATCAACTTGAAGTAAATCC